>JAZAVI010000241.1:5000-186137 GCA_036326025.1 Chrosomus eos
TGTGTGTGTGTGTGTGTGTGTGTGTGAGAGAGAAGGAGAGGTAGATATTTTTTAATAGAAAATTGTAATTTTGCATATTATACTGTAAAAACACAATTATTGTTGATTTTAGTTGATCATAGTTGATCATAACTAGAGAGGAAATGATGAGATGATTAAAGTGACCAAAATTATCACGGTTATCACAGAATCCTGTTCAAAAAGTACTAATACTACAGAATGAAGTCAATTCAACAAGTTTTATGTCGAAAAACAGCAAATAACAAATTGATTAGCATCAATATGCACTTTTTGTTTACATAAACATTAAATTACCATTAAAAATGATGGCTAGATTTTAAAAGAGTGTCTTGCAACATGTCATCTACTAACATGTACAAGTTCAAATAAAGTTTTGACAAAAAAGGTTTTATACAAAGTTAAACCTCATATTTCAGCCTTTAAATATTTTTTTTTATAAAAAGAATGAGTCAAAAAAATTACTGACATTTACACATTAGCTTATATTTATTAGTAGTGTTTGGGTGAGCCCCCCATCCTTCATGTTGACGGAGCTTTCAATGTTGTTATGCAAAGGGGTGATTGGTTGGTTCCTGTCACATGACCTGCGGTGCGTGCATTTGCGGCATTCTGAAAAGTTTAGATTTTTTCCATCTCGTAAAAAAATTAACGCGTCGCTTCAATTATGAGCACGCTTGCCGCGCGCCTACATTTGAACAAACTGTATACATTTTGAGCGCGGAAAAGACGCGATATGTGAACAGCCTCTGGCGAGCTAGCTCATGTCAAGCCACGAGCTACTGGGGCACGCGAGCGACGTGTTGGAGACCCCTGCTCTAGAGCTCCGCTTTGTAGGCTACAACTCGATACTTTTTTGCTACTTTGTAATAACTTTCTGCGGCAAGCGTTTCTGGAAATGAACGAGGGTAAACACTTTTTTAGACCTGACTAAATGAAATTTAAGACCTAGGATGAAAATCTGGCCGTTTTTAAGACTTTTTAAGGCCTTAAATTTAAAGTCCAGAATTTTAGACTTTTTAAGACTTTTTAAGACCCCGCGGAAACCCTGTTTAAATATGAAACTAAAACCGCCAGTAGGTGGTGGCAAGTCACTGTCTTAATAAGCGAGTTGAGAGAGTCATTCATTCAACCGATTCGTTCAAACGGCTGATTCATTCGGGGAAGAAAGTGATTGTTCATTGAATCGTTAAAATGACTCGTTCAAAACGCGGATTTCAGTCAAGAAATCATCGCTGTCTGTGGCATTGAGACTCTGACTGCTACGGATTCATTTTGAAATTCTAGTCGGCGAAATAAAGGGAAAACAAACAATATTGTGTCTAAAAAGTAACTCACAATGTTAATTTATTTTTAATTTAACTATTGTATATCATAAACATTGCACTTGTGCACGGGAAAACGGCACTCACTGATGTGATATTCTAATATAAGAAGAACATAATATGATGTAAATATAAGACAAAAACTAATTAGGGGACATAGCCTACCTTTAACTGCACACATCACGCACACGCAGTGAAAGCACGAGAGACAAATGCGATGTCAGCTCACAGTGCCTCATACATCGTTAAAACAATGATTATTACAATATCATAATAGACAATACACATCGCACACCCCTACGCACATAAAGAATGAACTGACAACTGAACTGACAGTGACATTCGCCAACTTTCTCCTTCTCTCCTCTCTCGCGAGCAGGAGACAGACGTTATGCTGCCGCGAATGTGATGCGAATTGTCACGTGACCAAGCAAATCCACAAAGATAATAAAAAAATACTACGCTAATTAGTTTTAATTTGTAAAACATTTATATATGTCTAAGTCGAAGTGTCATCTAAAATTTAAGACCTTTCATAAGTAAAAATAAGACTTTATAAGACTTTTTATGGCCTTAAATTTTAAAAATCTAATTTAAGACTTTTTAAGGACCCGCGGGAACCCTGTTCTTAGTGTTTTTTGTGGAGAGTGGTAGTCAGTTTTTACCAAGTTATCACAGTTTCACTGAAGTAACAAACTAAAAAAAATGTACTATTATGGCAGCAACTCTGATCACCATGCTACATTTCCCAGAGGAAGATCAGAACGTGTGATTCTGGGTCAATGTGTGATACTCACATGGAGGACACGGCGTGGCTCTCCCAGTGAAACACTTTATACACAGACTCTGCACACACACACGCCTGGGTCAAAACGTCTTCTATCCCTTTCAGCCTATAACACACACACAAAACGCTTCATCTCTCAGTCTCAGTGCTGATGTCATCACTCACGCGCCACAGTCCTGCTCACTCACATGCCCTTGACCTCCAGCATGGCCTCCTGTTTGCTCATGTGGACCGTCTGCAGGTCTCGCCGCTGGACCGCATGGTGTTTCTTCCTCTGAACCGCCACCTCGCTGGTCGCGCCCTGGCAACGGTTGCCGAGGTAGCCCAGCAGAGCCGGAGCAGAGGCCGCCAGCAGCAGCAGAGAGACCCACGCGCCTGCAGACACAGGGACATCTGTGTTGATCTCTTTATTCTGCATCTCTCGTGAGGACTCGATTCTGAGTTTTATATAACAAGCGCTAATCTGTATAATTGACTGTTATAGCATAGCTCTTCTAGTTTCAGTGCAACAACTAGTGCAACTAGTAGTTTGAGTGCAACATCATGTCATCATGTTGATCATTTAAAGCCCTTAGAAATGTGTGTATCAAGTATAATACAGTCGGCTTTATAGGGTTGACCTCACTTATTATGCCATAACTGTTCCTGTGTGAGAATATTTGTGCACATTTACGGCATCTCCTGGAGTCTCACCTTCACTCAGCGTGAGGAAGAGGATGTTGAGCAGAACGCAGCTCGACAGGGAGAACAGCGGCATCCTCCACCTGAAACACACAGCAGCACAGCTGAATACTGGGACACACAGCTGAATACTGGGACACACAGCTGAATACTGGGACACACAGCATCACAGCTGAATACTGGGACACACAGCATCACAGCTGAATACTGGGACACACAGCAGCACAAACAACTCACAGATGAGTCTCACAACTGGCTGGAACAAAAACAAAAGCCTTCTGATGAGAGTCACATGATAAAGTCACCTAAAGTACAGATGCAGCGCGAGATGTAAGGGCCGTGTCTCACCCGAGCAGGAACCGCAGCACCTCCAGCGTGTCTGTGACGGGCTCCAGGAAGATGGCCATCCGCTTGAAGCAGATCACCATGTTCAGCAGGTCAAAGGTCAGCGCTCTGGGGCTGCCCAGCTCAGAGGCACTGTCTATGGAGGACGAGTCCTTGGCGGGAATCTGGGTGAGTTTGGCCCGATCGCTGCCCGTCTGCGGGAGCTCATGAGGAGAGGAGGCTGTGCACTGCATGCTGGGAGATCAGAGAACATCAACACTGTGTTTATCTCTGTACACACGTGACAGTCAAGAGACTCACATCTGTGGATGAAATTAAATCTGATGCATGCTAAGAAAGCCTCATTTAAATCTTAATCAGATCAGAAATGTCAAATCCAGTAGACTTATATATTACTGTGAAGCTGCTTTAAAACAATGTAATATATAGAGTTATATAAATAAAGGTGAGCAGATTTGACTGGATGAAAACAAGAAAAGAAAAAAACATCTGATGCTTTAAAACTGAAGTAAGAGTCATTTCAATTGATGTCAAAGTGATTTTACCACACGATGACCGTGTGTAATACGTTAATTTATATGGCATGACAATAATAAAAGGTGAATATAAATAAAGACGTCATATAAACATCAACCAGAAGAAAATACGACAATGACATACCTTTAAATCCTTCAAACAGTGTCTTATGCCCGCGACAGAGTCATTAAACAGTCTTTAATGTTAATAAGGATGGATAAATATTATAATAATTCACTTATAATTATAAACACGCTTTATTACCGCCTGTCCACCGAGTTCTGCTTCCGCAATCCGCAGGCAGAAGTGTAGATATCAGAGCGCGATGATTGAGTGTCAGGAAGAGGAGAAGAGCGCCGATCACATCGCTTAGATTTATTCTCTTATTTTCTTATTAAGGTTATCCCAGAATATAGTCATTAGAGGACACTTTTTTCAGCATCAACATTATATCTGTTTTTTAATTCTATTATTTCCTCTATTTGTGTGTTCTGTGACATTTTAAAGCTCAACTCATTTTCTTAGATGACTAAAGTAATGTTCACTTATGTTATTGGTTATTTTCCAGCAATAATCTTAATGGTTAGTTTTACTGTTTGCTGAGATTGTGTAGCATATATCTGAGTATATGCATGATTAATGGTCTTTCACGCCATTTAAATTATACATTTACAAACATCTATAATTCTGTGTGAAGCCATTCTTCTGTTACAAGAGCAAAGATTGCTGACTTTTGTGTATAAGAAACAATCTAATTAGCCTAATTTACATATAAAAATGGCATGTTTGTACTGAAAGGAATGACTGATTCAATGTAAATACTCCTATAGCACTCGCTGTTTCTGAAGAGATAAAGGCTAACTCGGTCTGATATGATCATGTGATGACACAAATTTGCACCTTAATCATAATAATTAGCCTTTCACACACACCAACACAAAGATAGAACAATAATAATGTGATGTCAACTTAAACCCTATTAAACATCCAGTTCCCCGAAACACAGATGAAACTCGGCTCTGAAGTTCATTACTGTTAATGTAGTGATTGTGTTGAGCTGCTCACTTCACGGAGATGGATGATAAAAATAACACCAATTCACTAATACATAAAAGAGAGGAAGACTTTATTAGATATTATACAACAAATCCTGTACATTTATACACAGTAAATACAGTAAAGGTCACTGTGAGTTCAGTGTTGATGAAGATGTCTCTATAGTGGCTCCATATTCACCACTCATCATCATCATCATCATATCTGTCAGTAAAATAAAACACAGACAGTAACACATGCATTACTGACACATCTGTTCAGAGGATTGAGTTAAAATGACATTATTATAAGATAAGAATCAGTACTTACAGCAGCAGTGTCTCCAGTTTATAATGTGGATTATCTTTCAAAGCAGAGAGACTCTTCACACTTGCATCTCCTATTTTATTCCCAGTCAGATTCAGTTCTCTGAGATGTGAGTTTGATCTCAGAGCTGAAGTCAGAGCAGCACAACCTTCATCTGTGATCTTACACCATCTCAACCTGTAGAACAACAACACACACTTTAATCTCTCAGTTCAGCAGGAACTACACAACCACAGAGAGACTGAGATATTAAACACTAACGGCCAGATTTACTAAACAGGGCAAATTATCGTGAGAACGCAATCCCATAAAAGTGCAGATGGGAGAGGAAAGTTCAGAGTTTGATCGACTGACGAAGCAGAACTTAAAGAACAGAGACGCAGCCGGATCATTTCCATAATGACCAACACAATCTACCAGTTAGCGTCTGGTTTCAGACCTGCTTTATTTGGGCGGTAAATAATGACACAAACACCGGGAGCCTGATGCATAAACGCTGCATATACACAAAAAAGCATTGAAATGTGCGTACGTAATTTTACATGCAAATATCGGGATTTATAAAAATAAACTAGTGTAAATATGTGCGCACCGTACGGACACTCGACCGTGCGTACACACTCTTTTACTGGAGTGAGTGAAGTCATGAAGTCAACATGATGATTTAAACTGTTTTACATCTGATAAACCCTTATAGAAAGAAAATATAGTTACCATATATGAATGATCAATATATTAAATGGTTTAACAGTATATTTAAAATATACAGAATATTATATTGTGGTAATATATTACAATATACTGAATAATACAATATATCATAAAGTATGTAGTTTTATATTCAGTAATACACTCCATAATAAATAGATGTATATGTGATCAGATATGGTGCTGCATGTGTAATAAATTGCAGATATATTTACTCATGCAACATAAACACACTTATAGAGAAATAAATAATGAAATATATGTCTTATATATTGAAATAATTTGCATTATAAATGTTTCATAATTTCAAGCTAGTTAAAAGCACTAGCTGAGGAGCGCACAGCCATTACTTTTAAAATATAGTAATTGTAGTTTTAATGGTGTTTGTCCAATCGTCACCCTCACCACAGGCTCTACTCTTCAGCACAATGGAGACCCCAAAAACTCACACACACCAGAAAACATTTTAAATTCCAACATAATAGTAAATGAAACACTAACAGATCTCCCATATTAATATTGAGCATAACACATTAAACACTTCATTTTAACATTTGCTCTCCTTTAACAGTCAGAAGCAAAGCATGCTGGGAACTAGAAATCTGTTGTAACTCATTCCATAAATGTGTGTGTAAATATATATATGTGTGAACATACATTCACATTTATATGGGAACATGTATGTGCAATATATGTACACAATAAAGGATAAAACATTGTGAATATTACATGTAAAGCTATTTTTGTCTTCATTTATATATAGCCATACATGGTCAATGCATATATTGCAGAATAGTGAAAATATAAGCACTAGTTTCCCATATATGGAAATGTATTATGTAATATATCCTATTATATTTTGCAGTATATTCCCATATATTTTTGTTCCGTAAGGGTATTTACACTGCAAAACAACAACAACAAAAAAACATCCCCAGGACCAGAGTTGAGGACCACTGACATAAAATGCATATAAATATCAGATGTCACTCTATATCTGCCAATAACAGGTCTTACTAAGATGATATTTAAATGCTTAGTTTTATGATCAAAGCTCTGTAATTTTTTTAAACATATAATGTAATGCAATACAATGATGATTGAGAGATAAACTAATAAACCTTCCTCAAAAGCCTGATGATCATATTTGATACATTTGAACATGATTTTTTAAAAAGATTTATGGATAATCAAGTAAACCTGAAGTTGCTCCAGTCCAGAAAATGATCTTGAAATATCACTAACATTATAAAGGTTATTCTTATGTTTACTTAAAAATCCATAAAGATTTCACAGCAAAACGTCACATGAACCACGAGCTGAAGAACACGCTTTAAAATTATACTTGCCTTTTACTTGCTAAAGAAACTATAAACCATCAACCAGACAACAGAAGGCAAGTAGTAGATTGTGTGCAACAGGTTTTTGATCATGTTGATCATTTAGATCAAATATGATACAGTATGAATTAAAGGGTTAAAATAACATTATTCTTGTCTCAGTAAAGATTAATGTATGATCTTACGTCAGTTTCTCCAGTTTACAGTGAGGATCCTTCAGTTCATCAGAGAGCAGCTTCAGACCTTTATCTCCTATTATATTCCCAGACAGATCCAGTTCTCTGAGGTGTGAGTTTGATCTCAGAGCTGAAGTCAGAGCAGCACAACCTTCATCTGTGATCTTACACCTCAACAACCTGTAGAACAACAACACACACTTTAATCTCTCAGTTCAGCAGGAACTACACAACCACAGAGAGACGGAGATATTAAATACTAACGGCCAGATTTACTAAACAGGGGAAATTATCGTGAGAACGCAATCCCATAAAAGTGCAGATGGGAGAGGAAAGTTCAGAGTTCGATCGACTGACGAAGCAGAACTTAAAGAACAGAGACGCAGCCGGATCATTTCCATAATGACCAACACAATCTACCAGTTAGCGTCTGGTCTCAGACCTGCTTTTTTTGGGCGGTAAAATAATGGCACAAACACCGGGAGCCTGATGCATAAACGCTGCATACACACAAAAAAGCATTGGAAATGTGCGTACGCAATTTTACATGCAAATATCAGGATTTATAAAAAATAAACTAGTGTAAATATGTGCGCACCGTACGGACACTCTAGACCGTGCGTACACACTCTTTTACTGGAGTGAGTGAAGTCATGAAGTCAACATGATGATTTAAACTGTTTTACATCTGATAAACCCTTATACAGTAGAAAGAAAATATAGTTACCATATATGAATGATCAATATATTAAATGCTTTAACAGTATATTTAAAATATCCAGAATATTATATTGTGGTAATATACTGAATAATACAATATATCATAAAGTATGTAGTTTTATATTCAGTAATACACTCCATAATAAATAGATGTATATGTGATCAGATATGGTACTGCATGTGTAATAAATTGCAGATATATTTACTCATGTAACATAAACACAATTATAGAGAAATAAATAATGAAATATACACTACCGTTCAAAAGTTTGGGGTCAATAATTATTTTTTTTTTTTTAAAGAAATGAATACTTTTCTTCAGAAAGGACGCATTAAATTGATCAAAAGTGACAATAAAGACATTTATAATAATGCAAAATATTTCTATTTTAATTAAATGCTTTTTCTTGAACGTTCAAAGAATCCTGATAAAAATGAATCACGGTTTGCACAAAAATATGAAGCAGCAAAACTGTTTTCAACAGTGATAATAATCATAAATGTTTCTTGGTCATCAAATCATCATATTATAGTGATTTCTGAAGGATCATGTGACACTGAAGACTGGAGTAATGATGCTGAAAATTACAGGAATAAATTATACTTTACTATATATTCACATAGAAAACAGAGGATTTACATTATAATAATATTTAACTATTTTTACTGTATTTTTTAATCAAATAAATGCAGCCTTGAGCAGAAGAGACTTCTTTTAAAAACATTAAAAATCTTACCAACCCCAAACTTATGAACGGTAGTGTATGTCTTATATATTGAAATAATTTGCATTATAAATGTTTCATAATTTCAAGCTAGTTAAAATCACTAGCTGAGGAGTGCACAGCCATTACTTTTAAAATATAGTAATTGTAGTTTTAATGGTGTTTGTCCAATCGTCACCCTCACCACAGGCTCTACTCTTCAGCACAATGGAGACCCCAAAAACTCACACATACCAGAAAACATTTTAAATTCCAACATAATAGAGCATGAAACACTAACAGATCTCCCATATTAATATTGAGCAAAACACATTAAACACTTCATTTTAACATTTGCTCTCCTTTAACAGTCAGAAGCAAAGCATGCTGGGAACTAGAAATCTGTTGTAACTCATTCCATAAATGTGTGTATGTAATATATATATATATTAGTGTGAACATACATTCACATTTATATGGGAACATGTATGTGCAATATATGTACACAATAAAGGATAAAACTTTGTGAATATTACATGTAATGCTATTTTTGTCTTCATTTATATATAGCCATACATGGTCAATGCATATATTGCAGAATATTAAAAAAATATAAGCACTAGTTTCCCATATATGGAAATGTATTTAAAATGTATTATACCATGGTCTGGGTGAATACTCAATTCTGATTGGCTGCAGGGTGTCCGTTCAAAAGTGATAGAGGACACCTAGTAAAGTAGTTCTGGTGAAACTGCCTGTTTACCACTCGAAATGAATAAATAAATGCGCTGCCTACAACAGCTGTGAGTAACCATAGCAACAGGCAGTCAAAGTATCCGTTAACAATTTGCTCTATAAAAACAAACATCTAACGTTAGATATTACATAGCCTACTAATACAACAATGAGCGACTTCGTTGTTTCATCTTCAGTTCTCACGGACTGACGGAGCCCAGTAAGCCCGCAGACTGCTCTCGCATCGATGGCCTGTCACCGCTCTCCAGTCCAGCATCGGAGAGTCGACCTACAGCGGTGCTTCGGAGGCTGTGGTTAGTGTAGACTAGTGTAACTAACACAGTGTTTTATGTGTAATAAAAAAAATAACTATGCCTACCTTTGTGTTTCATGAAAAAAAAAATGCATTTTTGAACCTGAAGGGTTCTACAAGCTGAGCGGACTATAAATATCTCAAGTTGCTAAATAAATCGTCAGGCAAGTTATTATTTGAAAAAAACTAGATTTAGCCTAATTCAAATATAAACTAATGTTTTAAAAATGTTTTATTTGGCAAGTGACCATGGTAAGGGTTAATGCCCGACGAGGTGTCCATTGTCAGGTTTTAATGGACTTCGGCGGAGGCAAGCGTCCTCTGCTGCGCGTCGGCCGGTTTACACCTCGCCGTCGTCCATTAAAACCTGACAACGGACACCTCGTCGGGCATTAACCCTTACATATATCCCATTATTTTTGCAGTATATTCCCATATATTTTTGTTCCGTAAGGGTATTTACACTGCAAAAAACAACAACAAAAAAACATCCCCAGGACCAGAGTTGAGGACCACTGACATAAAATGCATATAAATATCAGTCGTCACTCTATATCTGCCAATAACAGGTCTTACTAAGATGATATTTAAATGCTTAGTTTTATGATCAAAGCTCTGTAATTTTTTAAAACATATAATGTAATGCAATACAATGATGATTGAGAGATAAACTAATAAACCTTCCTCAAAAGCCTGATGATCATATTTGATACATTTGAACATGATTTTTTTAAAGATTTATGGATAATCAAGTAAACTTAAGTTGCTCCAGTCCAGAAAATGATCTTGAAATATTACTAATATTATAAAGGTTATTCTTATGTTTACTTAAAAATCCATAAAGATTTCACAGCAAAACGTCACATGAACCACGAGCTGAAGAGACACGCTTTAAAATTATACTTTCCTTTTACTTGCTAAAGAAACTATAAACCATCAACCAGACAACAGAAGGCAAGTAGTAGATTGTGTGCAACAGGTTTTTGATCATGTTGATCATTTAGATCAAATATGATACAGTGTGAATTAAAGGGTTAAAATAACATTATTCTTGTCTCAGTAAAGATTAATGTATGATCTTCCCTCAGTTTCTCCAGTTTACAGTGAGGATCCTTCAGTCCATCAGAGAGCAGCTTCAGACCTTTATCTCCTATTATATTCCTAGTACAGATCCAGTTCTCTGAGGTGTGAGTTTGATCTCAGAGCTGAAGTCAGAGCAGCACAACCTTCATCTGTGATCTCACAACCCACAACCTGTAGAACAACAACACACACTTTAATCTCTCAGTTCAGCAGGAACTACACAACCACAGAGAGACTGAGATATTAAACACTAACGGCCAGATTTACTAAACAGGGCAAATTATCGTGAGAACGCAATCCCATAAAAGTGCAGATGGGAGAGGAAAGTTCAGAGTTTGATCGACTGACGAAGCAGAACTTAAAGAACAGAGACGCAGCCGGATCATTTCAAATATACGGACAGTATATTTACTAATATATCATAAAGTATGTAATTTTATATTCAGTAATACACATAACATAGATGTATATGTGATCAGATATGGTACTGCATGTGTAATATATTGCAGATATATTTACTCATGCAACATAAACACACATATAGAGAAATAAATAATGAAATATATGTCTTATATATTTAAATAATTCCATTAATTTCCATATTCCATTAATTCCATTAATTTCCATTAATTTCCATTCTGTCGTGTTTTATTGCACGAGTTATTGCAATGAGTCCTCCAACAGAAATCATGCAATTTTACAAAATGGTAAATAAAACTTGACAGAAACTGTATTTCGCTACGCTACTTGTTTTTAATCATCAACGAACACCAATAACCACTCTGTGAGTGTCACAGTTTTGAAAACGAACGTTAAGGGTTGTTTTAAGGACATGTTTCAGTATGCTCGTAGACAGCCACTCTGAAGCGCTCAGAGGCGATCCTAAAAGAGTCAAAAAGTCGAGACAGGACCCATCGTCAAAATATCTGTGTCCACCACTCTAGTTCATCCAAAACACACTAGAAAATATACTCTAAGTGCTAAATACCAGAATTATCCTTTAGAGCACCTTTAACAGTCAGAAGCAAAGCATGCTGGGAAAATCTGTTGTAACTCATTCCATAAATGTGTGTGTATATTTATGTGTGTGAACATACATTCACATTTATATGGGAACATGTATTTGCAATATATGTACACAATAAAGGATAAAACATTGTGAATATTACATGTAATGCTATTTTTGTCTTCATTTATATATAGCCATACATGGTCAATGCATATATTGCAGAATATTGAAAATATAAGCACTAGTTTCCCATATATGGAAATGTATTATGTAATATATCCCATTACATTTTGTAGTATATTCCCATATTTTTTTTTCCGTAAGGGTATTTACACTGCAAAAAAAAAAAAAAAGTCCTCAAAAGCCTGATGATCATATTTAATACATTTGAACATGATTTTTTTTTAAAATGATGTATGGATATTCAAACAAACTTAAGTTGCTTCAGTCCAGAAAATGATCTTGAAATATTACTAACATTATAAAGGTTATTCTTATGTTTACTTAAAAATCTGTAAAGATTTCACAGCAAAACGTCACATGAACCACGAGCTGAAGAGACACGCTTTAAAATTATACTTTCCTTTTACTTGCTAAAGAAACTATAAACCATCAACCAGACAACAGAAGGCAAGTAGTAGATTGTGTCCAACAGGTTTTTGATCATGTTGATCATTTAGATCAAATATGATACAGTATGAATTAAAGGGTTAAAATAACATTATTCTTGTCTCAGTAAAGATTAATGTATGATCTTACGTCAGTTTCTCCAGTTTACAGTGAGGATCCTTCAGTCCATCAGAGAGCAGCTTCAGACCTTTATCTCCTATTATATTCCAATGCAGATCCAGTTCTCTGAGGTGTGAGTTTGATCTCAGAGCTGAAGTCAGAGCAGCACAACCTTCATCTGTGATCTCACAACCCCACAACCTGTAGAACAACAACACACACTTTAATCTCTCAGTTCAGCAGGAACTACACAACCACAGAGAAACGAGATATTAAATACTAAATCTGTGTTGCTTTAATATGGGATGATTATAGTATCAAAATGATTAACACGTACAAGCGCACTTATCAATGAACTTGATACATGTTGCAGAAATGTTTTATCCATGCCTTTCAACTTGCGTGTGCAAAATTCAAAATTGAATGAATGTGAAGCAATTTGTACAAATAGAGACATTTTTGTGAATACAAATGTTTTCCTTTGTATTAGTGTATCATAATTTGCACATGCAACACAGAAGATGTGCATGTGTGGATCAGGTGACACGCGTGCATTCATTGACTCGTTTCTGAGTCGATCCTATTTTGATTCATTTGGATTTTGAGACTTTCATTTCGCGGGTTTCGCCTTGTACGATCCACACACAGCTGTCTGAGAAAACCTGCTACCACTAGATGGCAGTATTCTGCTAAAACAGACAACGGCAGCATAATCAGGCGTTCTTCCGCATTTAAGACGCTTAATGAGAGTGATATTGAAGCACCAAATTTAGTACACAATAATATAGGCCTACCCTATTAATAAAGCATACGTTATATAGGCAAACATTAGATCAGATTATGAACAACACCCATAGAAAACCATTATAAAACGCTTAACGTGCAATCGCGGGTTGCATGTTCTGTTCAGTAGTGTATTGGCTACTGAGTTTAAATATCACCGTCTTACTGCATGACGTTAAGCTTTTTCTTTATAATATGCTCTATGAGAGGAAAACTATATAGCCTACAGACATAATTCATTTGAGTGAATTTGAGCACGGCGTTTCAAGTTAATACAATTTTCCTTCCTGTTAAAAAAAAGGTAAAATTTCGCAGTTGCGTTCATATTATATGCTTATTTTTATCTGACTACACATTGTATACATAGTATACAAGCTTTGGAATTTGAAAATGTCTGTTTTTAAATATTAAAGACGAATTTCGCAGTGCCTGATTATGCTGCCGTTGTCTGTTTTAGCAGAATACTGCCATCTAGTGGTAGCAGGTTTTCTCAGACAGCTGTGTGTGGATCGTGCAAGGCGAAACCCGCGAAATGAAAGTCTCAAAATCCAAATGAATCAAAATAGGATCGACTCAGAAACGAGTCAATGAATGCACGCGCGTCACCTGATCCACACATGCACATCTTCTGTGTTGTATGTGCAAATTATGATACACTAATACAAAGGAAAACATTTGTATTCACAAAAATGTCTCTATTTGTACAAATTGCAGTTCATTGATAAGTGCGCTTGTACGTGTTAATCATTTTGATACTATAATCATCCCATACTTTAATGCTTTCATTACTTTTTGTTGACTTTTGCTGTATTGTGTGTAAATTACAATATGAAAAAATATAAGGTGAAAAATCCCTTTTGTAGATTTTTTTGTATAGTGATCCAAGTGTGACTTTTGTTTAAAAAAATTCAATTAATAATTAATTGCGACCAATGACAACAAAGAACAGAGAAACACATCACTACAACACACACACACACACACACACACACACACACACACACACACACACACACACACACACTGGTGCAACAGCATTATGAGGACTCTCCATAGGCGTAATGGTTTTTATACTGTACAAACTATATATTCTATCCCCCTACACTGCCCCTGTCCCTAAACCTACCCATTACAGGAGACATGCTGCATTTTAAATGTTTAATAAAACATTGTTTTTTAAGCCCTTTGATTTATGAGGACTTTTGAAGTGTCCTCATAAACCACCCATAAGATGTAATACCAGTGTAATATACATGTCATTATACAAATTTCTGTCCTCATAAATCACATAAACCAACACACACACACACACACACACACACACACACACACACACACACACACACACACACACACACACACACACACACACACACACACACACACACACACACACACACACACACACACTTACTTTGCTGATCTGGAGGCTTCAACTACAGGCAAGAGCTTCTGAAGTACTTCATCTGGTGATGTGTGGTTTTGCTCTTGATCGATGCTTATGTATTTCTCTAACTCAAACTCATCCAAACACTCTGAGGTTAATAAAACAAAGACAACAGCTGACCACTGTGACGAGGACAATCTGGTGCTTGACAGACCTCTAGATCTGAGACACTCCTGGATTTCATTTACGAGAGAAAGATCACCCAGTTCATTTAAAGAGTGGAACAGATTGATGTATTTCTCTGGTAAGGGATTCGTTCTTATTCTTGACTTAATGTATTCGATCGTTTTCTCTTTACTGTACGTGATTTTTCTTACATGCATCAGAAGGTCTTTCAGGAGCTTCTGATTGGACTCCAGCGAGAGACCCAGAAGAAACCGCAGGAAAAGATCCAGATGTCCATTTCTACTCTGCAGAGCCTTGTCCACGGCTCTCTGATGCAGGTCATATAGTGTGTCACACGTGAACTCATGTGCATGCTTTGAGCTGAGGGTTTCATTGAGCACATCCCTCTTGTACAGCAGGAATGAAAGCAGCACATAAAGAGCTGCTAAATGCTCCTGAATGCTCAGATGAACAAAGCAGAAGACTTTCCCCTGATAAAAGCCCAACTCCTCTCTGAAGATCTGAGTGCACAATCCTGAGTAAACTGATGCTTCTGTCTCATCAATGCCACACTCTCTCAGGTCTTCCTCATAGAAGATCAGGTTGCCTTTCACAAGCTGCTGAAAGGCCAGTTTCCCCAGTTTGAGGATCATGTCTTCATCTTTCACGTTCTTCTCATAGTCCTTCTCATGTTTGATTTTGGTCTGAATGATCAGGAAGTGTGTGTACATTTGAGTGAGAGTCTTGGGTATTTTTCCTTTCCATGATTTCCTCAACATCTTCTCTAGGACAGTGGCTGAGATCCAGCAAAACACTGGGATGTGGCACATGATGAAGAGGCTCCTTGATGACTTCAGGTGTGTGATGATTTTATCGGCCAGACTCTTTTTACTGATTCTCTTCCTGAAGTATTCCTCCTTCTGTGGATCATTGAATCCTCGTACCTCAGTCACTCGATGGACACACTCAGAGGGAACGAGATCGGCTGCTGCTGGTCTGGAGGTGATCCAGATGAGAGCAGAGGGAAGCAGATTCCCCACAATGAGGTTCGTCAGCAGCTCGTCCACTGAGGCTGATTCAGATATATTACACAGTTTCACATTGAAATCCAGAGACAGACGACACTCGTCCAGACCATCAAAAACAAAGACCACTTTATATTCATCACATAATGGTTTCATCTCTGTTGTCTCAGGGAAAAAGACATGAAGAAGCTCTGAAAGAGTGAGTGTTTTGTCCTTCATTAGGTTGAGCTCTCTGAAAGGAAGTGGAAACATGAGCTGGATCTCCTGATTCTCCGTCCCTTCGGCCCAGTCCAAGATGAACTTCTGCACAGAGACTGTTTTTCCAATGCCAGCGACTCCCTTTGTCAGCACAGTTCTGATGGGTTTGTCTTGTCCAGGTAAAGGTCTAAAGATATCTGTGCATTTGATCGGTGTGTCCTCTGTTGCTGCTCTCCTGGATTGAGTCTCAATCTGTCTCACCTCATGCTCATTATTGATCTCTCCACAATCACTCTCTGTGATGTAGAGATCAGTGTAGATCTTATTCAGCAGTGTTGGGTTTCCCTGCTTTGCTGTTCCCTCATAAAGACACTGAAACTTCTTCTTCAAATTTGATCTGAATCTGTTGAGGGCTTCAGCATGTTGAGGGCCACAACTTTAAGATAAAAAAAGTAAAATGGATAATATACATAAATTGCATCAAGATATTGTATAGCATGAGGATCCATGACACTATGCAAGTCCCTTTGGATAAAGGCGTCTGTCAAATGAATAAATGTAAATGAAAATCATGTCAATTAAAGGTACATGGAGGATCCACTGACCAGTCACTCTTCAGGGACACACAGCTGGGCTCTGGAGGGTCCGGTCTATGCATTGAGATGAACAAGTTTAGATTATAATTCACACACACTTATATTAATCACTTTTGTAATGGCTTATTGTTCTTGGTGACTGAATAATTTCCTTAAAATGAATTATGCTGTTGTAAACATTCATAAGACATCACCTACAAAATCAGAGATTAGATTCTGAATTAGCTCAGTAAATGAGACTATTACATGATGATTACATCTTTATCATCAATAATAATCTGATCACAACTAACATTAAAAAAAAAATAAAGAGTCAAACTGCTCAACTTAAGCAAACACTGATCAGCATAATGACGACTTCAAACCAAACTTTTATTTTTAATAATACATCAACATCTAAACCTCTGTTAATTTTCTATAATTTTTAACTGGTTAGTAATAATTTAAGCTGGTAATGCTGCTTTTGGAGTTATTTAATCTTCTGCTGAGATCTTGAGAGATTTAGGAGGCTTTCACATTGGCACATTTGCTGCAGTCAGAGCATGATTGTTCCCGGCGCTAGAGGTCTACACAGGTCCAAAAATGTAGTACCCGAAGAGATCCATAAATGTGCTACAAGAAACCAACCTGGACCAGTCTAATGTTTTGAAAACTGGACCTGGACCCACGCAGAACTGAGAAATGCCATAAATTTACTACCCAGAACCGACCTGGACCCGTTTATTATTTGAAAGCAGGACCCGAACCCGGTCGGAAAGACACAGACCCGACTGTCACATATTCCACAGCAAATTGCTATTAACAAGTCCAAGGGCGTAGGGGCCATTATACGTGGGGGGGGACATGTCCCCCCACATTTCAAAATCTAAGTTTTGTCCCCCCCCCCCACTATTTCCCAATGTAAGAAATTTATTTTTGCATTGCCTGCCTATCTCTGCCAATTTCGGAGTCTCCCAACGATTCCATTCTGCAACTTTTAAATACATAATTCAATTTTTAAAAACGGCCGTATTCTTCAGCTGCTTATGTCGTCAGTCGACCATGATCGCGCACTGCTCGCGCATGCGCATCTAGGTGACACGGATAAATGTACGCACGCATCAATATGTTCCTGGGAGATTCGTAGTTGCACGGGATGTGGAAGCGCACAAAAGTTCCAGAAATGTACAAAAAGTGCCCTGGCCTTGAATGACAAGGTAAGGAAAATAAGACTAAACCAAAATTAAATAACCAATACTTGGTTGGTATTTTTCTCAGGAGATGTTTTGAGCATTTTACTTCAGACACCGGATTATCAGCAAACTGCCAAGAGAACTGCTAGCTGGCTACTCAAAATAAACTAGTAATCTATTGAGTCAGCATATTTGTGTTTGATCTGTGTGAATTACTTGAAATATAAGACTTGCTAGACCTACTTTTAGCTACCAAGCAACCTTTCCACAAGGGATAGATTGATTTTATTTTTAGTATTTTATAGTTGATGGAAATCAAATCAACCATTTATTTGAGTTAATCTGTACATGACCAGTAAGGGCTGATTAACAGTAATGTAAATGCTAAATGTCCTAATTGATACTACAACAATGCAAAGTAGCCTATGCTCTTAACCTTGCAGTTTTTCACATATCATGTAAGACTCAATTTCTCCATTTCTTTGCACAAAACTCTCCAGCAAGTGTCATTTAATGGTTTCTTTTTCAAAAACATTTTCCCGGGGGTGCATACCCCCGGAACCCCCTAGCTGTTACTGTCCCCCCCAGGTTCAGAATTGGTCCTACGCCCCTGAACAAGCCAATAAACAAGTTAATAAAACGTTTCTTCTTACCTAATGTTAGTAGCCCTCTCCCTTGTACCTGACTGTGATGCAATCCTCTCTTCCCAAGAAACTTCCATCCATGTTATTCCTCTCTTGCCAAGAGCTTGCTTAATCGACTCAATATTCCAGCTTCAAAAGTCCACAAAGTCACGGTGACGGATGACAAATGCAACTTTGCACAGTTGTGCATTGTTTTGTATCTTGACTTGAGTCAACACATATAATAATTTCGACTGTTTGCCCTTTTAAACTATAATAATGATTGCTCCTTCAGTGCATTGGCCACAGACGTTAGCATTACTTATTTGCTATTTGCTATTATCTCTGTACCAAGTCTGACCAAAACCTTTAGATAGGCCTATAACAAGATGGTTCATTCATAATATTATTATAAAAATGGGAGAAAGTGCAAACCGCGTTATGGCGAAATAAGGCCCCGCCTTCTAAATAAAAGAGCCAATTGTCAATTGGTAAAGTCATTGTTTCACTGCAGAAGCTCAACGTGCCTGTTATTATATATAATACACTTAACAGCGCTTTTTTTCTCGTCTTTGTCCACAATTTGCATGAAGGAGGCCCAGACAGAAGAGGTGCCAATACGCTTAACCTCTTTATACTTATTTTATAAACTTATTTATACTTATTTTACCTTCTAACTCATGAAGGTATCAATTATCACCGTACGCTTGCATTAACTCTGCATCTGACGGCTGGGGTCGCTCGTGTTTTTCCCAGCTCACACTTTTCTCATCCCAATTTTACAAGCTGCAAGTTACAAAACAACACACGCACAGTGCTGGCTGACTCTGATCACGGCCGGGTGTTGTCCGATCAACTTGGGTATTACACACACAATGTTAAACAGACCAGGGACCCAAAGTAATAGATTGGGACCCACGGAGTTGGTCTAGTTTCACTCTCTACTTCTATTTATTATGCTGTTGGAGATTTACAACACTTTCACATCCACATATGTGAGCTTTTAATTAAGATCTTTTAAACGTCTGAAATGTATTACATACAGTCACTTTCGTCCTTTTACAGCATTAATAATGAACAATTTTCTTAGTTTCAACACAGAAGATGTACTAAGATAAATGGCTTAGTACCTTAACCCAGGATCAGTGTGTCCACTAAACTTAAGTGGAGGATCCATTGACCGGTCACTCTTCATGGACACACAGCTGGGTTCAGACGACTTTGGTCTCTGCATCTGGACTAATCTGAAACCGAACATGAAGGGAACTTAGAATATTTATGCTAAATTAATTACCACAAGTCATACGAAATGGGGACTTTTTGAATGAAAATCATATTTTACCAACTGTTCATTCTTTAAGGTAGGGTAGGGAATTTATTACATAAACACTTTGTTATTCTGGTTTAAACTCTCTTCACATCCTGATATTAATCAGTGGTCTAAATATTAAAACACATGTATATATTATCTGTGGAAATCTCAGGACCAAAAAACATTCGTCCGATCATTACATTTGGTCTAAATGCAATGAACAGCCATGTTATCTTTTCAAGCACAGACTGTATTTAGTTTTATCAGTCTCTTATTATAATCAAACACACAATATAGTTCTTATTCACAGTAACTAAAGATTACTAAACGAAAATATTGAAAAAAGATTGCACAACCACCAAATTGTCACGTTTTGATGTGTTCTGTTAATGTTTTGAGATCTTGTTTTCCCCCTGTCTTTGTGGTTTTTGGTTTAGTCCTGTTAAGTTTTCCCGCTCCTCGTTTGTGTCCAATTTTATGCACCTGTTTTCAGTTAATTATCTTGTTTGGTTCAGTGTATTTAAGCCCTGTGTTTTCTCCCTGTGTTTGTCGATCGTCGTCCATGTGTGGTTGTGTGTTTCTGATTTCCTGGAGTTTTGTTCTTGTTTCATTTTTGGAAGTTTCATTTTGTTTATTAAACCTATTATATGGAAATTCCGTGTCCTCGTCTTCAGCACCTGCACAAACCCTGACACAAATAAGTGGCGATATGAAAAGTATGTAAATCGCCAGTAAACAAAAGAAGAAGAAAGAAGTAGTATGGCGCCTTTTTCTTAGCGTCCGTTTCCACTGTGACTTTTATATTGTGCTCATAAAACTATAAGAGAAAACCAACTCTTTGAAACTCCTGTATATGATGTCTGGAGCTAAATTTTCTAACACAAAAATCAAACTATTGTTTTTAAAGGGAAGATTGTCACAATATCATTAAACAGCATGTCTTTTCTAGCACAAAGTATTGGCGTTCTGAATGCAAATTCATTAGACTATTTTAAACCATAAAAATGTATTTAGCATAAGATTTGTGTAAAATAAGGTAATTAGCAAAACACGCTGGCCCTGGAGACGAATACGGCGCCAGGAAAAATAAGCGATTACTTAAACTGTTGCATCACTGTGTCTGTAAGACTCACCTGTGTGGAAATGAATCTGTGGACCGGTCATGCTGATCAGGGCTCTAGAGTGCGACCAATTTGGTCGCATATGCGACCAAAGGGTGCGACTAAATTTTTTCCTAGATCGCACCGGTCGGTCAACCTAACGTCCTGAATCCGCTGCCTCTCATGGTTGGATCATATCGTAAACCAATCAGAGACAGAGATGGGGAGGGTATTTGCCTCTGATTGGCTGTGGTAGGCCTACACTGCTCCCTCCGTGCTGTGTGATGATTGAAATTGCGACTCGAGCACCAGAGAATCAGTTACGGCAATCAGAGAGAGAGAGAATTTCTCACGCGGTGCCACAGCGTGCACAAGACGACAGCCCTGCTAAACGAGTGACGGCGGAGAACCTACGCGGATGACAGAACTAAACATTTAAACGTAGCCTAGTTACATTTTAGGTCTGTGATATTAGTCTGATATATTTTAGATTTCGGCTTCCAATGATTATAAAAATAATATATTGAGGTAAAACCATTAAAAAAATATAGCCACATTCTGTCTAGTGCAACTTCCTTCCCTTCCCTTGTCATTTTTCCCTAAAACTCAAACTTAACTACAGAATCAGCACGATCGATGATTGCTGTAAAATGCAGTCTAGCTACTGTTGCTAAATTGCGGGACGCGTCTAATAATAAAAAAGAGCTAGATAAATAAAGAGCTCCAAAACAGACCGAGACAAGCAAATTATACTTTGGGTTTCATGTGCGCGTCTAAACGATCAAATGTACACGAAAGTATGTCAAAATTACCGGCTTGGAGATTCACTAAAAACCCATTTTATGTCTTAAATGGATGTAGTTATGGAAATAGTTGGGATAAAATTTGGTGGATCAGTAGCCTACTAGATCTGGGGCCTGTACCATGAAGGTAGCTGAACAAACTCAGAGTTACAGGATTAGTTTTGAGTTGACAAAACCAAACCGATGCAATCAGGCTTTATTGGTACCATGACGCAGCTCATCAACTTTCTCTGTCAACTCAGGCTTTGATCTTAAGCTATGATTACTCCACGAGCGCGTGCACATACCAAAGTGACGTTGGCACCGAACAACCAATCGCGTTCGATATGGATAGAGCGAGAGCGATACTTTCTTTCCGCGGAGGAGCAAGAGATAATCATTCAGAATTACGATGAATTTAAATATGTATTACAAGCTCGAAACAATACGGTCTCTGCTGCCAAAGCAAGAGAAGACTGTTGGAGAAAGATTGCTGATTGCGTTAATGTGTAAGCTAAATAAATACGTTCTTTATTCATGTGAAATGATGTATATATAGGCTATGAATGTATGTGTGTGTAAAATATAGCCTATATTTTTATAATATATAAAAAAAATTGCATGTATATACCTGTAAGGATTAATATTCATTGATTTTAGATGCAACTCCAAACGTTTTGGGCAGCTGATAAAGACAAAATATAAAAATATAATTAAAAGTAGCCTAGTAAGTATTTATTTACACACAACCTTTTTTTTTTTTTTTATTTGTTTGAGGCAAACCGAAAAAAGAGTGAAATTCAGAAAACCAGTGGAGGGCCACTCCTCCAGAATACACTGAGTTGGCTCTGATAGGAGTAAGGGACGGCCGATTATGGATGGGATTACAGGTGCTGTACAATCTGACCCTGGTGCTGGCTCCTCTAAGCAAGTAACACTGGGTACGTGTGCGATACATTACTATTTTAAGTTTTAAATATGGCTGACTGTATGTTCTGCAGTAGAGGGAAATGCAGTGTCCCTGTTGAAGCCAGCACACACACACAGTCTCCCACACAGAGGTCAGTATGCAGCAGACAGAACACCAGAAACATATGGGCCTACTTTTATTTATCAGGGAGGAGGAAATGATGAAGACACTCTGTGTTCTGGGACAGTTGCTGAGGTGAATGCACTGGGCTTTTTATTCAGGCAAACATTTGAATGTGTGGCATAAAACAGGGACTGGCCCAAGTTACACATCTATTTTATTGTAGGATTTTTCACAACCTGTCCCAGAAACTAAAGCCTCTACCTCAACAGGCTTCAAAAGAAATGTGAACAAAGGATTTAAAACCATTGACATACATTACAGGTGTTTGTCAAGGACCTTTTTGTGAGTTGATTAGCCTCCCAAAAACTTGTAATGATCATGTTTGTGGTGGAATTATGTTTCAGGTGGAAGCAGACTCAGTCAGGGCCCTTTACAAAAGGAGCCTATGGAGCTAGACTGCACACTAAAGGAGCCTATAGAGCTAGACTGCACACTAAATGAGCCTATAGAGCTAGACTGCACACTAAAGGAGCCTATGGAGCTAGACTGCACACTAAAGGAGCCTATAGAGCTAGACTGCACACTAAAGGAGCCTATAGAGCTAGACTGTACACTATAGAGCTAGACTGCACACTAAAGGAGCCTATAGAGCTAGACTGCACACTAAAGGAGCCTATAGAGCTAGACTGCACACTAAAGGAGCCTGACTGTGAGCTGAGGAGGCTCCACATTTAAAAAATAAATGCAACAGCTAGATTAAACTGATGTCAGTGAACTTATTAAACCAAGTAACACTTTAGCATGAATATTTATTAATGCAACTTTCTATTGCTTTCTTTCTCTCTCCTCCATCCCACAAAACCAATAAAACAGTTTGAGACCTATCTGCAGTTTCAATGTGCTTTTATTAAGTGTAATATTGTATGGTGATTGCAACTACAATTGCACCAGCTGGGTGGTCAAGTGTGTTCGGGTCAGTTTCATCGGGGAGAAGCTTTCTGTGGTGGTTCTGGCTCCTTTCTATGGTGGCTATATTGAGCAGAATGGCACATGCAGACACTATCTGTGATGCCTCTGGTGACTCTTAAGCGCCGAAGACAGTTGAAACGTGCCTTTAGGATGCCAAAGATCATCTCTAATTTTGACTATGGTTTTACTGACACATGAGGGTCATGATAGGGGGTTATTGTGTAGGTTTTGCTGCATGTCCCAATTCAAATTAACAGTGTTTTGTACTGTACCAAATTTAACTAGCTTTCCTCAAAGCGCTGACACAACATACTCACGGAAAGTAGATTGTTATCTGTTAATTGTACTATTAATTTAAAGATTCATCTCACAGAAAATATTAATTTCACATGTTCACATAATCTCTACCTGAACATTAAGGCTGTGAAAGGACTTTCTATTAATATAATCTGCCTCATGTTCTCCTAGAGAAGTGGGCATTGCAACATGTGTGCAGTATATTGCTTCAATGACTCTATAGGGAATTCTATCATAAGATTAACCGAATAAAAAAATATTAAAATAATGCTTAACAAGTACTGTATTGTATAGTACATTTGTGAAATTTGCTTTTTGGAAGAAAAAAAAACGTGATGTCACCCTATCAATATTACCGACAATTTTATAAAAAGCCTCTCTTATGGACATGGTCAATAAATGAACACTATTAAACTATTAATGTACTCCTGCAGAGCGAGGACCACCTTGCGAATGGTTCGACAAACCGTGTTTTCTCCTAGCCTAGATTCTGTGCATCACCGCAAGTATGTTTGCGTGTTGCGATTGCGTGCAAGTATGCAAGCACTTGCAAAAAAAACGCAACGCAATCCCATTTATGGTAAAGTAAGTGCATGAATTCGACGTGTTAAATTATTTATGAGCGGCTCAATAAGTTCGCAAAGATAAGATATTCCTTCCGCAGAAAATCTGTATCTTTGATACAAGTAGCCTAACTATCAGGAAAGGCAAGGGGATTTTGTCCGGCTAAAAACTCTTTCTCTACGATGTGCTCGTCTTACAGTTTGCGCTGAGATGTCCACAGGATTTGAAAGAAAATGTAAAGCAATTGCAACCAACACTGGGAATTAGTTACGTCACCTATATGTTTCTTTGCTCACAGCTGATTGGTCAAACTTCAGTCTGAGATCTCGAATCCAGAACTTAACCTGCCCCGGAGCAGGTTAGCCGTGCAGCGTAAGATACCATGGCAACGAACACCGATTAAAGCCGAGCTACTTTCATAGTACCTAAAACCCAGGGTTGGCGGAAACTAAGCTGAAACATAGCTGGCTAGCCACCTAAACCGGCTTCATGGTACAGGCCCCTGCACTGTCTTAAAGGGGCAGCACTGATTACTTAGATTTATTTTTAGACCATACCTGAATAGTAATGTTAGTAGACCTTCCTGAAATTAAAGCACTTATAGGCCTAATGTATATCTTTGTTTAATTGTTTAAATTTTGTTTAATATATATGTATGTATGTATGCATGTATGCATGTATATATATATATATATATATATTAGAGATGCACCGATTGATCGGCTGGTGACCGGAATAGGCCGATTTTCACGTGATCGGCCATGACCGGCGACCGGCCGGTCAGTCTGACATAATCCGATATTATGCCGGTCAAATGCACTCAGGCGCCGCATGACATCGCGCAACATCAGCATCACACGTGCACACGGAACTCACATACGAGGAAACCTCGTGAATTACGGTCGTTTCACACAGCAAGCGTGAGCAGCGGGGTTTTTTTTTCCGGCGTGCCTGTTAATCAATGAGTACATTCACACCGGGAGCGGGAGCAGCGCGTGACCGTCGAGCTGGAGAGTCACGTGAGCAGAAGAGAAGCGCGGGTTTCGGCGCAGAGCCTATTCTGCTCGCGCTCAATTAAAGTGAAAGCACACTTTTGATGGACAAAATAAATATGATTTCACCCAAAAAGTGTCTGGTGTTTTTTTAACAAGAACTGAAGTAGCCTAGGCTATGTTAGAAAAGAAAATTAAGACTCAAAAATATTTATAGAAAATGTAGCTATTTAAACTTGTTTTTATTATTTCCCAATCGTTTTTCCTGCACTTGCTCCACTTGTCCTGTTTAGCCTGGACATGTGTCAGATGAGAAAAGAACTGTTTGAGAAATATAACTTGCCATTGATGTACAATAGCCCTCTCTCTCTGTGTTTGTGTGTGTGTGTGTGTGTGTGTGTGTGTGTGTGTGTGTGTGTGTGTGTGTGTGTGTGTGTGTGTGTGTGTGTGTGTGTGTGTGTGTGTGTGTGTGTGTGAGAAATATCTTTATACTGCAAGGGTATATTTATTTTATTTTTATTTGTTGTTTATATATTATTTTATTGCCATTACCTGTTTTCATACAGAAGTTTAGTTTGCTAAATATCAAAAAAAAAATTGTTGGATATTGGATGTGAAAAGAAAGAAATAGTTCCTCATAACACTGCACTTTAGATGTGTGTGAATTTCCCACACCAGGAGTAATTTATATACGCTAGTTCTATTTTATAGCGATTATGTGTTTAAAAAATTGTCTATGCAAAATGTTCTATGAAAGAGAAGGTAGAAAATAAATATTTGTGTGTGCTTTAAAGTGGTTTAAAAAAAGGAAATCGGAATCGGCTAAAATCGGTATCGGCAGGTCAAACTCAAGAAAAATCGGAAATCGGAATCGGCCTAGAAAATTGTAATCGGTGCATCTCTAATAAATATAATTTAAAAAACACGATAGAAATACTGTTTACTGACACCTTATTCTTGTTTAAAATAATTTACATAATATATATGAATGTATATGGAGCGTGATAAAAATGAAATTGTGGCGTTAAAGGCGACGCGAGCCGAGAAAAAATTTGGGTGCACCTAAATTTTGTGCTGGTGCACCTAAATAAAAAAGTTAGGCGCACCAGTGCAACCAAGGCAAAAAGTTAGTCTGGAGCCCTGACTGATCATATTGACATAAGAATAAAACTATCACATTAAACATGAGTTCTGTGTCCATACATTAAACTCAGTATACTATTGAAATTTATTTCTGGACATCGTAATGTTCTTTTTTTCTGCAAAACATATCTGATATAGCATTTTATATTAGCACCCCTCCCTCCCTCCCTCCCCCCTCCCCCCTCTGTACTGTATGCAGCTGTAAAAAGATAAATGATTGAGTACAGCACTCACCTTAACCCAGGATCAGTGTGTCCACTAAACTTAAGTGGAGGATTCATTGACCGGTCACTCTTCATGGACACACAGCTGGGGTCTGGAGGATCTGGTCTGTGCATTGAGATGAACACAAGTGAATATAAATCACACTCTTAAATTCATGACTTTATGAACTGAATGATCCAGGTGACCGAATTAATCCATTAATATTTATTATGCTGTTGGAGACTTTACAACACTTTCACATCCACATATGTGAGCTTTTAATTAAGATCTTATAAACGTCTGAAACAGTGGCGGTTCTAGACCATTTCAGCTTGGGGGGGCAAGCTGGGACCAGTTGTACTGTTAGAGGGGCCAGTTACATTTAGACCTTATTGTTGTCATATCATTTTCTGCACTGCATTGCAGGCATTAACAGGCAAAATACAGTGTTTATAATCATTCAACAATGTATTTGCATTTCCATTATATTTTTACATTTGCATTACATATTCAGTATTAGTCACAGTAGCTGTAATAGACATGATGTCATTCTTTCTCTTCATTTTGGTGAGAACTAGAGCAAAAGCAATGGAGACCAAGAAGCTTAATTCATTTACTGAAAATAACTGACTTTCTAGGTAACTACGTCTAACCGTTTTCAGGGTTCGTGCACACTTTTTAAAGTCAAATGTAAGGCTTTTTAAGATCCGAAGAAATCAAAATAAATACCATTAATACCAGTGTGCAATATTGACAAATATATATATATCAATATTTTCAACGTTTTGTTGATAATAATTATTTTACTGATTGTGTTTTTGTGCTGGTGCCATGGCTGGTTTAGGCCTGGTGTTGACAGCTGACTCACGAAGATATTCATATTTTTCATATTCTATGCAGTGGTCAGTTCACAGCAGTGACAGAAATTAAGGGCCAATATTTGCCACCTTAAATTGATTTCCAGGGGCATTTTTCACCTACATATGGACATTTTTTCTAAACTTATTTAGAGTTATGCATCAACTTTTATGTCAAATACTAACATTAAAATTATACAATAATTTTACTTATTTATACAATAATACTTAATTATACAATAATTATACAGTACCACTGTTACCATTCAAATTAATTAATTCAATCAAAATCCTTCTTTGCAGTGCAGAGGTGATACAGAAGCAGCATTAATATATTTGCTCTCGATTTACAATTGCATAAATAAAGCTATGAGATTTTTTTTTTTTAAATCAATATTTAAATATGAAATGATTTCTAATTTTAACGTTTTATTTAAAGGGTAGCCTACTTTACATATGAAACTAAAACTGCCAGTAGGCGGCGGCAAGTCACTGTCTTAATAAGTGAGTTTAGGGATTCATTCATTCAACCGATTTGTTCAAACGGCTGATTCATTCGGGAAAGAAGCAAGTGATTCGTTCAAAACGCGGATTTCAGTCAATAAATCATCGCTGTGTTCAGGGGCGGAGCTTGACTCTCAGTATAGTGGGGGCGGAGCTTCATCATGGGGCCCTCTGCTACCAAGTCATTTTAAATTTAAAACCGTTAAAAAAAAAACGCGTTCATGCCAAGAAACGAATGCAGTGAGCAGTAGCCTAGGCCTATATACAGAGCTCTTTAATTCGTTTTAAAGATGTTTTAAATTCGTTTAACCTCGTTTTATTGTAGCCTAATGAATTCAACAAGGCATGCTGTGTCTTTGAAGCAACAAAAGCTAAATAATTTGTTACAGTTTTTTTTCGTGATGTGTATGGCTGACACGCAGCGACATACAGTATTATCAGCTGTATGATGTGTTTTTACCCTGAAATGTTTCATTTCGAGAGAGACCCGGCGCGAGGAGCGAGGGAGACTAAAACTTGGCAAAAAGAGATCCAGAGAGACAAAGAAAAACGAATGTTCTTAATTTATGTTGCTTTGGATTATTTTTGTTTTGTACTGTTTTAATTGTTTCATTTAGCTGCAATTTCTTTTGCAATGCAAATTTAAAATGTCGCAAGAAATAAGATTCTGTGTTTCTTCTTTTGCATCGCAAAGGAAATAAACTCTGAACTCGATGCAACCCTGTTGTCCGGACAATTTATTTAAACCTTGAAATGTGCGATGGGGTTTCAAACTTAATTAATTTTAGTGTTCTTTTACATTTAATTTTTTTTTTATTGAAAGCAATACTATTTAGTTAGTCAAATAGTGTTATTTTGTGTAGCCAAGTCTACAAAATCAGTCTTTTTCTGATTTGTTCAATGTATGGATCTGTTTTGAAAAATATCTTCAGTTTCTATGGCCGGGTATCACTGTCATCTCAATTTCGTGAATGATTCACAAAACAATAATTTAGCAGCTTACAAACGAGCTTCTTCATTTTATTTTCTGACGCAAAATGGGCTGGCAATCTTCCTTCATCAGTTTTGTTGTCTGTCCAGCGGCTATACTGGAATGTAGCAAATGTAGGCTATTTTGTAATTTTGTAACTAAACAAAACGCTTGACTTTAACTAAATAAACAGTCAATAAACTCGCTAATAAACGGTTACCTAGTATTTAAGCATCAAGAACGGTAAAACATAAACGATGTCGGCTACAATGAGATTCAATCTCGGGTCGCTTGAAGCTCCGTGAGGATCACGTTGATGCATTAACCATAGAGCTACCGTCTGAACGCTGTGAAGATAATGTATTTTATGCTCTTTCAAAGCCTCGTTGATGTAGCCTAATATGTTTATATTGCAATGTTTTAGAATTGTTTTCATTATTTATTCAATTTAATTTCAGTAATGTCAGTATTATGATAATTATGAATTTGTTTAACTACAATGTCACTTGAATTCATCTGCTACCAGCTTTTAATCGCTCTGAATGAGCTGCGGTGCGGCGGCAGATTGCGCAATAGAAAGAATAAACTGACACTTTTCAAAGTCTTTGATTGTAGCGCCTCTTAGCGGTAAAAGGTAGCAAATACACACCCGCGGGAACGGAGGCAGTAAAAGTATTATTCTGGTTGAGTACCGCCTGGGCCCCGTTTCTGTCCAGTGATGCAAGATCGGCTGCGTTTGAGGGGCCCCTAATTGGCACAGGGCCCTGGGGCGGCCGCACCCAAGCTATCTCCGCTACTGGCTGTGTTGCATTGAGACTGCTACGATTTCATTTTGAAATTCTAGTCGGCGAAATAAAGGGAAAACAAACAATATTGACAATATTGTGTCTAAAAAGTAACTCCCAATGTTAACAGATTGTTAATTTAACTGTTGTATAACAAATATCACAGTTGCAATTGTGCACGGGAAAACGGCACTCTTGCTGATGTGATATTCTAATATGATATAAATACCGGTATAAGACAAAAACTAATTTGGGGACATGCCTAACTGCACACAGCAGTGAAAGGACGATAGACAAATGCGATGTCAGCTCACAGTGCCTCGTACATAGTTAAAACAATGATTACAATATCATAATAGACAATACACATCGCACACCCCATACGCACATAAAGAATGAACTTACAACTGAACTGACATTTACCAACTTTCTCCTTCTCTCCTCTCTCGCATGCAGGAGACAGACGTTATTCTGCCGCGATTCCCGCGAATGTGATGCGAATTGTCACGTGAAAATGCAAATCCACAAAGATATAATAATAAAAAATAATACGCATACAACGATAGCAAAAAAACAGTTTTGTAAAAATTATTTCACACTCCACATTTAGGGGGGCCAAAAGGGGGGCCAAGCTTGTTGTCACAGGGGCACTGGCCCCCCCTGGCCTCCACCTAGAACCGCCACTGGTCTGAAATGTATTACATACAGTCACTTTCGTCCTTTTACAGCATTAATAATGAACAATTTTCTTAGTTTCAACACAGAAGATGTACTAAGATAAATGGCTTAGTACCTTAACCCAGGATCAGTGTGTCCACTAAACTTAAGTGGAGGATCCATTGACCAGTCACTCTTCATGGACACACAGCTGGGTTCAGACGACTTTGGTCTCTGCATCTGGACTAATCTGAAACCGACCATGAAGAGAATTTAGAATATTTATGCTAAATTAATTACCACAAGTCATACGAAATGGGGACTTTTTGAATGAAAATCATATTTTACCAACTGTTCATTCTTTAAGGTAGGGTAGGGAATTTATTTCATAAACACTTTGTTATTCTGGTTTAAACTCTTTTCACATCCAGATATCAATCAGTGGTCTAAATATTAAAACATGTACATATCGTCTGTGGAAATCTCAGGACCATAACACGTTCATCCAATCATTGCATTCAGTCCGATTGCAACAAACAAAAAATCCACTGATTGAAAATGCATGTCTATAAAATTCTGCTATAACAACATGTCAATTGTGTTAGATTTCAAATGTTCAATTATTCAAGTTAAAAAATGTTTTTAATTCAGAACCATGTATAATGCCACATACTATTCAATTTAGTTACATAACACTTCAATTAAATTAATTTACACAATGCAAATAGTTTTGTCATATTATAACCTCCATACAGCTCTCTTTTGCGGTTCCTCCTGAACCAAAACAACAAGCTTATGTCACGTCATAACCATAATTTTGAGATTATGTGACCCCGGAGTTGTTCATGTCCTCAGACTCCGATTTATGCGTTTCTATGTCACCAGTTTTAAAAGACAGGTTTATATTGTGCTGATAAATCTAGAAGAGAAAAACAACTCCTGTATGATGTCATGAGCTAAATATTCGAATACAAAAATGAAACTATTGTTTTTACAAGGAAGATTGGCACAGATTGGTGTTCTGAATGGGGCCCGAGCACCGATGGTGTGAGGACCCTCTTGGAAATGCTCTGTTTATTATTAGTCTACTTGAAGTCGTAAAATGTATGTAAAATAATGTTATTAGCAAAACAAAATGGCGCTGGAGTGGGACACTGCGCCACGTAGAAAATAAGCGATTACTGTTGCATCTGTAACACTCACCTGTGTGTAAATGTATCCGTGGACAGGTCATGCTGATGATGATCCATCAAGAAAACCTAAATGAGGAAACTCCACACTTTGATTTTAGTGTCGAGATGCTTCCGTCTTCAATAAAAGCCAGTAAGCAAGCCGATGGATTTTACTTTCACTTTGACGGGACAGATGGGCGGAGCCTGGGGGGGTGGCGATGAGCATTTTCCTGGTTTCTGCAGTTTAAACAGCATGCATCTTTTCATCGAGGCTACATCAAAAAGAGCTGATGAAGTGATTCCCCCCAATGGCCCAACCGTTCTCGTGCACATGTGTGCTTCAAACTACTCTAAGAAGATTTAAATGTCATTAAAAGACGACGAATATGGAAACAACAACCTTTGCACGGCTGGAGTTTGAAGAGTTAAAGATGCCTCAACTTCGTACTGTCCTCTGCAGGTCAGATCAAGAAACACAAGCAGGAGTAGTGAACGTGCAAATACCGGTAATAATAGCTACAAATACAATATTTAAGAACATCCACTAATTTTATGAACATACCAGTCAACAAATAAGAGTTTTAACCTCATCACCAGTACATGAAAGGGAATAATATTTAGATAAAGGGACCAAACAATGTCCCCACACGGACAAGGATTTCGGATATTGCCGTCTTTGTGGAGACATTTTGTCCCCATAATGTAGAGTTTACCATGGTAGTCTGCAGTGGTCCCATATTCACAATCATTTAATTTCTCAGTAAAATAAAACACAAATGTGCATTATGGGACAGTACTGCTGACACAACTAGTTCAATTGACATTATTATATGATATGAATCAATACTTACTGCAGTGTCTTGTGTTTATAATTATCTTTTAAATCCGAAAGACTCTTCACACTCGCATGTCTTATATTATTCCCATTGAAATCCAGTTGTCTCACGAGTAAGGAGTTTGGGGAGCAGAGTCGGCGCGGGGTGCACTGCCGTTTGAGAAATATTTTGACGCAGTGGCGACATCATCATAGTCCAACACAGCAGAAAGTGCTCGTTGACTCTGCGATCAGTGGTGCAGATACCGTGTTCTCACAGTAGTATGTTCCATGGACAGTAAAATAAATGGACACAGCGTCAGCGACCCCCTTGATTTCAACGGAGAGAATTGAAGCCCAATAGCACTACTGCGGTCACGCCATCTGTGCTTCAGAAAAGCGCGGTCACGCCATCTGCGCTTAAAATATATTGCGCGTCTACACGAGGTTGCGTGGTAGGCTCAAGGTGTATGCGCTTGGTGTCGGCAGACTTTAAAAAAAATATAGTAATAATAAAATAAATAAAATCACATTGTTTTCTGCAAATTCCACCAGATTCTTGTTCTACATCTCACATACTACGACTGTGGTGATTTTCATGTTGATCTACTGTTTTATTATTCAATAATTGCATGCCAAAGTCCTATACACTGCATATCTTGTTATACAGCAATATTTAATAAATTCATTAAAAATGCAAATCAAATTGTTTTCTGCAAACTCCACCAGATTATTGTTCTACATCTCACTGACTACCACTGTGGTGATTTTCATGTTGTTTTACTGTTTTATTATTTAATAATTGCCTGCCAAAATCCTATACTGTATACCTGGCTATATAGCAATTTTTAATATATTAATAAAAAATCGAAATCAAATTGTTTTCTGCAAACTCCAGCAGATTCTTGTTCTTCATCTCACTGACTACCACTGTGGTGATTTTCATGTTGTTTTACTGTTTTATTATTTAATAATTGTCTGCCAAAATCATGAATATTTACATTGCTATAGCAATATTTGATAAATTCATAAAAAAATAAAATCAAATTGTTTTCTGCAAACTCCAACAGATTCTTGTTCTTCATCTCACTGTCTACCACTGTGGTTATTTTCATGTTGTTTTACTGTTTAATATTTAATAATTGCCTGCCAAAGTCCTATACTGTATACCTTGTTATACAGCAATAATTAATAAATTCATAAAAAAATAAAATCAAATTGTTTTCTGCAAACTCCACCAGATTATTGTTCTACATCTCACAGACTAACACTGTGGTGATTATCATCTTGTTTTACTGTTTTATTATTTAATAATTACCTGCCAAAGTCCTATACTGTATACCTTGTTATACAGCAATAATTAATAAATTCATAAAAAATGCAAATCAAATTGTTTTCTGCAAACTACACCAGATTATTGTTCTTCATCTCACTGTCTACCACTGTGGTGATTTTCATGTTGTTTTACTGTTTTATTATTCAATAATTGCCTGCCAAAGTCCTATATTGTATACCTTGTTATACAGCAATAATTAATAAATTCATAAAAAATGCTAATCAAATTGTTTTCTGCACACTCTACCAGATTATTGTTCTTCATCTCACTGTCTACCACTGTGGTTATTTTCATGTTGTAGTTTTGTAACGTAGTTTACATTTTTACATAAAAAATAATGTCCAAACTCCTAAATTTTTTATTTATACCTGTTATACAAGCATTATTTTAATTAAATTCACCATAGAAAGAATAAAATCAAATATTGTTTTCTGCAAACTCCAGCCCGATATTGTTCTTCATCTCACTGTACTACCACTGTGGTATTATCATTTGTTTACTGTTTTATTATTTAATAATTGCCTGCCAAAATCCTATAATGTATAACTGGCTATATAGCAATATTTAATAAATTAATAAAAAATCGAAATCAAATTGTTTTCTGCAAACTCCACCAGACTATTGTTCTTCATCTCACAGACTACCACTGTGTGATTTTCATGTTGTTTTACTGTTTTATTATTTAATAATTGCCTGCCAAAATCCTATACTGTATACTGGCTATAAAGCAATATTTAATAAATTATAAAAAATGAAATCAAATTGTTTTCTGCAAATCACCAGACTATTGTTCTTCATCTCACAGACTACCACTGTGGTTATTTTCATGTTGTTTTACTGTTTTATTATTTAATAATTCCTGCCAAATCCTATACTGTATACTGGCTATAAGCAATTTAATAAATTAATAAAAAATGAAATCAAATTGTTTTCTGCAAACTCCACCGATTATTGTTCTTATCTCACAGACTACCACTGTGGTGATTTTCATGTTGTTTTACTGTTTTATTATTTAATAATTACCTGCCAAAGTCCTATACTGTATACCTGGCTATATAGCAATTTTAATAAATTAATAAAAAATCGAAATCAAATTGTTTTCTGCAAACTCCACAGACTATTGTTCTTCATCTCACAGACTACCACTGTGGTGATTTTCATTGTTGTTTTACTGTTTTATTATTTAATAATTACCTGCCAAAGTCCTATACTGTATACCTGGCTATATAAACAATATTTAATAAATTAAAAAAAAATCGAAATCAAATTGTTTTCTGCAAACTCCACCAGATTATTGTTCTTCATCTCACAGACTACCACTGTGGTGATTTTCATGTTGTTTTACTGTTTTATTATTTAATAATTACCTGCCAAGGTCCTATACTGTATACCTGGCTATATAGCAATTTTAATAAATTAATAAAAAATCGAAATCAAATTGTTTTCTGCAAAACTCCACCGAAATTATTGTTCTACTCATCACAGACTACCACTGTGGTGATTTTCATATGTTTTTACTGTTTTATTATTTAATAATTACCTGCCAAAGTCCTATACTGTATACCTGGCTATATAGCAATTTTAATAAATTAATAAAAAATCGAAATCAAATTGTTTTCTGCAAAATGTAACAGATTATTGTTCTTCATCTCACAGACTACCACTGTGGTTATTTTCATGTTGTTTTACTGTTTTATTATTTAATAATTACCTGCCAAAGTCCTATACTGTATACCTGGCTATATAGCAATTTTAATAAATTAATAAAAAATCGAAATCAAATTGTTTTCTGCAAAACTCCAACCGATTCTTGTTCTACATCTCACAGACTACCACTGTGGTGATTTTCATGTTGTTTTACTGTTTTATTATTTAATAATTACCTGCCAAAGTCCTATACTGTATACCTGGCTATATAGCAATTTTAATAAATTAATAAAAAATCGAAATCAAATTGTTTTCTGCAAACTCCACCCGATTCTTGTTCTACAACTCACAGACTACCACTTGGTGATTTTCATGTTGTTTTACTGTTTTATTATTAATAATTACCTGCCAAATCCTATACTGTATATTGCTATATAGCATATTTTAATAAATTATAAAAAATCAAATCAAATTGTTTTCTGCAAACTCCACCCGATTCTTGTTCTACATCTCACTGACTACCACTTGGTGATTTTCATGTTGTTTTACTGTTTTATTATTTAATAATTAACTGCCAAAGTCCTATACTGTATACTGGCATAAAGCAATTTTAATAAATTCATAAAAAATCGAAATCAAATTTTTTCTGCAAACTCCACCAGATTGTTGTTCTACATCTCACTGACTACCACTGTGGTGATTTTCATGTTGTTTTACTGTTTTATTATTTAATAATTGACTGCCAAAATCCTATACTGTATACTGGCTATAAGCAATTTTAATAAATTATAAAAAATCGAAATCAAATTGTTTTCTGCAAACTCCACCAGATTATTGTTCTACATCTCACTGACTACCACTGTGGTGATTTTCATGTTGTTTTACTGTTTTATTATTTAATAATTAACTGCCAAAGTCCTATACTGTATACCTGGCTATATAGCAATTTTAATAAATTAATAAAAAATCGAAATCAAATTGTTTTCTGCAAAATCCACCAGATTTTGTTCTATCTCTCACAGACTACCACTGTGGTGATTTTCATGTTGTTTTACTGTTTTATTATTTAATAATTACCTGCCAAAGTCCTATACTGTATACCTGGCTATATAGCAATTTTAATAAATTAATAAAAAATCGAAATCAAATTGTTTTCTGCAAACTCCACCAGATTTTGTTCTACATCTCACAGACTACCACTGTGGTGATTTTCATGTTGTTTTACTGTTTTATTATTTAATAATTACCTGCCAAAATCCTATTACTTGTATACGCAATATTGATTATAAATTAATAAAAAATCGAAATCAAATTGTTTTCTGCAAAACTCGACAGATTATTGTTCTACATCTCACAGACTACCACTGTGGTGATTTTCATATTGTTTACTGTTTTATTATTTAATAATTACTGCCAAAATCTATACTGTATACTGCTATATAGCAATTTTAATAAATTATATAAAAAAATGAAATCAAATTGTTTTCTACAAACTCCACCAGATTATTGTTCTACATCTCATAGACTACCACTGTGGTGATATATTAAATTATAAACGTATTAACGTTATTATTTAATAATACATCCAAAGTCGGTATCTGTAGATGTAGAACAATATTTGGATTATGTCAAAAAACTAATTGAATTTGTTTTTTAATAAATTTATGTTCTACATTACTGTCATACACAGTGTTTATCATAGGATTGCATTATTATTAAATAATATAACATAAAGCAATATGAAAATCCCACAGTGGTAATCATGTACGATTGAAACAATAATTGTGGATTGCAGAAAACAATATTGATTGTTTTTTTTAAATTTGCTATAACCAGTATTACAGTAATATGATTTGACAGTTAATTATTAAATAATAAAACAGTAAAACAACATGAAAATCACCACAGTGGTAGTCTGTGAGATGTAGAACAAAATCGGGTGAGTTTGCAGAAAACAATTTGATTTCGATTTTTTATAATTTATTAAATATTGCTATATAGCCAGTATACAGTATAGGACTTTGGCAGGTAATTATTAAATAATAAAACAGTAAACAACATGAAAATCACCACAGTGGTAGTCAGTGAGATGAAGAACAATAATCGGTGGAGTTTGCAGAAAACAATTTGATTTCGATTTTTTTATTAATTTATTAAATTGCTATAAGCCAGGTATACAGTATAGGACTTTTGGACAGTTAATTATTAAATAATAAAACAGTAAAACAACATGAAAATCACCACAGTGGTAGTCTGTGAGATGAAGAACAATAATCTGTTACATTTGCAGAAAACAATTTGATTTCGATTTTTTATTAATTTATTAAATATTGCTATATAGCCAGCTATACAGTATAGGACTTTGGCAGTTAATTATTAAATAATAAAACAGTAAAACAACATGAAAATCACCACAGTGGTAGTCAGTGAGATGTAGAACAAGAATCTGGTGGAGTTTGCAGAAAACAATTTGATTTCGATTTTTTATTAATTTATTAAATATTGCTATATAGCCAGTTATACATTATAGGATTTTGGCAGGCAGTTATTGAATAATAAAACAGTAAAACAACATGAAAATCACCACAGTGGTAGACAGTGAGATGAAGAACAAGAATCTGCTGGAGGTTGCAGAAAACAATTTGATTTCGATTTTTTATTAATTTATTAAATATTGCTATATAGCCAGGTATACAGTATAGGACTTTGGCAGGTAATTATTAAATAATAAAACAGTAAAGCAATATGTAAATCACCACAGTGGTAGTCAGTGAGATGAAGAACAATAATCTGTTGGAGTTTGCAGAAAACAATTTTATTTTATTTTTTTATGAATTTATTAAATATAGCTGTATAACAAGGTAGTATAGGACTTTGGCAGTTAATTATTAAATAATAAAACAGAAAGCAATATGATAATCACCATAGTGGTAGTCAGTGAGATGTAGAACAATAATCTGGGGGAGTTTGCAGAAAACAATTCGATTTCGATTTTTTATTAATTTATTAAATATGGCTATATAGCCAGTTATACATTATAGGATTTTGGCAGGCAATTATTAAATAATAAAACAGTAAAACAACATGAAAATAACCACAGTGGTAGACAGTGAGATGAAGAAAAATAATCTGGTGGAGTGTGCAGAAAACAATTTGATTTGCATTTTTTATTAATTTATTAATTATTGCTGTATAACAAGGTATACAGTATAGGACTTTGGCAGGCAATTATTGAATAATAAAACAGTAAAACAACATGATAATCACCACAGTGGTAGACAGTGAGATGAAGAACAATAATCTGGTGTAGTTTGCAGAAAACAATTTGATTTGCATTTTTTATGAATTTATTAATTATTGCTGTATAACAAGGTATACAGTATAGGACTTTGGCAGGTAATTATTAAATAATAAAACAGTAAAACAAGATGATAATCACCACAGTGGTAGTCTGTGAGATGTAGAACAATAATCTGGTGGAGTTTGCAGAAAACAATTTGATTTTATTTTTTTATGAATTTATTAATTATTGCTGTATAACAAGGTATACAGTATAGGACTTTGGCAGGCAATTATTAAATATTAAACAGTAAAACAACATGAAAATAACCACAGTGGTAGACAGTGAGATGAAGAACAAGAATCTGTTGGAGTTTGCAGAAAACAATTTGATTTTATTTTTTTATGAATTTATCAAATATTGCTATATAGCAATGTAAATATTCATGATTTTGGCAGACAATTATTAAATAATAAAACAGTAAAACAACATGAAAATCACCACAGTGGTAGTCAGTGAGATGAAGAACAAGAATCTGCTGGAGTTTGCAGAAAACAATTTGATTTCGATTTTTTATTAATATATTAAAAATTGCTATATAGCCAGGTATACAGTATAGGATTTTGGCAGGAAATTATTAAATAATAAAACAGTAAAACAACATGAAAATCACCACAGTGGTAGACAGTGATATGTAGAACAATAATCTGGTGGAGTTTGCAGAAAACAATTTGATTTGCATTTTTTATGAATTTATTAAATATTGCTGTATAACAAGATATGCAGTGTATAGGACTTTGGCATGCAATTATTGAATAATAAAACAGTAGATCAACATGAAAATCACCACAGTCGTAGTATGTGAGATGTAGAACAAGCATCTGGTGGAATTTGCAGAAAACAATGTGATTTTATTTATTTTATTATTAATATATATTTTTTAAAGTCTGCCGACACCAAGCGCATACACCGTGAGCCTACCACGCAACCTCGTGTAGACGCGCAATATATTTTTAAGCGCAGATGGCGTGACCGCGCTTTTCTGAAGCACAGATGGCGTGACCGCAGTATAGCACTGACTTGTTTCCAGCGTACTGAGCAAACTGAGCTTGACGACGTAGATGTGACGTGAGCAACCTGACTGACAGTTGTAAATCTTCTAGTAGCTGTGCCAGGACAAATCTGAATCTTATCTAATCTTGCAGAGACGGCGAAGCGTGACCCAGCAAACACAAAAACGTTTTAAAAACGTTTTTTTCGCGTTGTGAAAAGGTTGTGATAACGTTTTTATCCGACGTATTTAATACGACAGATGTCGGGTTTTTTTACGTTATAAATACGTTTTTTTTACAACGTTGCATAAAGTCGTAAAAACGTTGCATAAACGTTGTTTAACGTTGTTAATGCGACGTTCTTAAAACGTAAATATCACGTCTTACTTTCTGGATGTCGTCTTGGTTATAACACATTCACCCAAAATCACCAAAATGAGGTTTCCAGGTGCTTTGGATGTAAATTACCTTGAAGTGTTCCTCACAAAATGCATGTGTCCTACATCGGTCTTTGTGATTCCATTGTGAAACGTAGTCGACCCGTTAAAAACATTGAAGCGTCACTGGACATTTGGTTAGGACATACATTTTACTTATTACATTAATAGTTATGGATTGATTTATTAATTCACCATCATGTAACTATACCCAACTTTTCATTCAAGCAAATGTGTCCAAAAAAACAAAAGTATACTCAAAAAAGAAAAGAACTCGTATCTCACAAAAAAATACATTTATTAATAATAATAAAAAATAATATATATATATATATATATATAATATATTAGAATTTGTATTGTATTATAGGCCTATATTATAACCAATTTAGCCAACTAGCCTAAATGTAATCAACCAAGAAAATACATTGTAACAAAAGTTAATTCCCAATCATGTTGACAAAACCAACTATGCAAAAACTTAACTTATTACATTAAAAGTTATGGATTGATTCATTAATTCACCATCATGTAACTACCCAACTTTTCATTAAAGCAAATGTGTCCAAAAAAACAAAAGTATACTCAAAAAAGAAAAGGACTTGCACCTCACAAAAAATACATTTAATGTTTAATTATTAATATATTAATATAATAATTAATAATTAATATATATATATATATATATAAAATATATTAGAATTTGATATATTATATGCCAATATTATAACCAATTTAGCCAAATAAATGTAATCAACAAAGAAAATACATTGTATAACAAAAGTTAATTCCCAATCATGTTGACAAAACCAACTATGCAAAAAACATAGATGCACAACTGCAATAAATAATGCTAAAAGTATTGATGAAAAAAAATACAATGTTGATTAAATATTGCGATTGCGTATCCTTACAACCCTATTAAGGTGAATTTCGTTTTGTATGAATTGTATCTAAATTTTAATCAATATTTCATAGACAATTACCTGGATTTAACAAATAAGAAGTAAGTTAAATATAGCAGACAATAGATAAAAACGACATGGAAGCGCCGCCGCCCTGAACTGGAGCTCGTCTCGTATAAAATGAACCGAAACTCAGCTTATAAGGTAGCCTATTAACTCCCAGACCTGAGAAATATATAGGCCTGTATGTCTAATTTTAAACAGGACCATTCAAAACGAAATAAAACACGACTGTTCTCTGCTTATGTAATCCGTATCAAATGTGCATTTCTCACTGGCGCGTTCACTACTGCGAATATCACGAGTCAGCATCGTCAACTGTATCGCGACACTGACAGACAGAAAACACTTATTAATAAACAATTAAAATGTCTCCTTGCTATATTTGACATATTCATAATCATGAATTCTTTAGCCGATTCTTTAATTGTGACAGATTTGAGATGCTTTATTGGCAGAGCGCTTAAAAGCACTGAAACATGAATCTTTTTTAGGCAATAATCGCACTCGATATTCTCTAATGACATACTCAGTGACTCGTCCCAACCAAATATATATATAAAAAATTACTTGAATTATATTTTAAGTGAAAGAGTTAACGTTAGCCCTGGGCAAGGATTGTTGAGCCACGACTGAAGTTTCCACTTTGAATGCTTTAGCCTGGCTGATGTTTTTTCTCCAGCATCTAAAGTGAGAAAGAAAACGTAAATGTAAAAAAAACAATGGTTGTCCAAAATGTGAAGTACAGTGGAGTTTTCCCTCTACATATACGAGCAAGATTTCAGTCATGGATGCACAGATCACAGTGCATAACGTTACCTTTAGGTTAAAATACATTAGCTTACCAGAAAAAACCTTTAAAACTATCAAAATCTCTCATCTACACATAAAATGCGATTAAAGGCCCAAACTTACAGCTTAGCTGCTAACCTAACTTGCCTCTAAGCTGCTAGTTAAGTTAGCCTAACGGTTAACGTTAAGATGCTAACTGACTTTTTCGAAGACATAACCATTTCTATACGAAATATTCAACGAAAGCGAGTCATTTACATGAAAGAAAGTGTCAGAACCATTTGTATGTACTAGTTGTGTAATTTCAGGGACTAAACTTACCTGAAAGTAGTTAAAACAACAGTGTGAGATACGGAGTTTTGCAGTGTATCGGTTGAGCTGCAGTTCCGTTTCCATGGTAACGCGCTCCTCTCCAGTTCAGATGCGGCTCGAATTTTCAGCGCGCGCGCCCATTAAAATACGTTAGAAGTCACGCAGCACTTACATACATTTAGAATTGATGGAGTGAATTATTTTTGATAATCAGAAAACATATCCTGAAACTTGATTCATAGTGGATCGTATGTGGCCATCGTCAAACTGTAAATGGAATGAGAATGAAAGCATTAAAAATGTAAAACAATGTTTGAAGTAGGCTATATAGTAGCCTAGTAGGCTATAATATAAATGTAGCCTAATGGTAAACGTGGTGTAGAAATGAAATTGCAAAAACTACAAGATATAGTCTAAGGCATGGGCATATTTTCTTATATACACAAATTTACAGATTAAGTGCTGTTGTTTATTGGGTGTATTGTGTTTATACTACTGTGATGTTTAATGTTTTTATGGATGCATTAGGCATATTTAAATGTAGCCTAGTGATTATTAATAACAGTTCAGAAATAGAGTTAGCCTACTAATATACAGCACAAATGTTTTCAACGAGATATAAACCACCAGGGAGCGCTGGGTTTCTGCCAAAATTATGTATGATGTAGACATACATATCACGGTTTGCGATAAACCACCAGGGAGCGATAAACCACCAGGGAGCGCTGGGTTTCTGCCAAAATTATGTATGTAGACATACATATCACGGTTTGCGGTATGGTTTGCGAACATATGTGCTTATAATTCATTTTTGACGAGGCAACTTGATTTAGCACAAAAAAACAACGTTTTTTGCTGGGTTAGTTAGTTTAGTCTTGTTTCGTTTTTGTAAACAAACATCTAGTTTTTTTTTTAACTGCCTAAAGAAAACGTGGTATTTTAACAACGTTTTTATAAAAACGTCTTAATCTAACGTGCATATTACGTTATTTTAACACCTGAAATCAACGTTTCCAAAAAGTTGTAGTTTGGTCTAGTTTCCTTTTAGTAGTAGACAAACGTGATATGTACGTATTTTGACTACTTTAATCTAACATATCAGTTTGGTATTTTAACAACGTTTTTAAAACGTCTTATTCCAACGAAGAGATTACGTTATTTTAACACCTGATTAAAACGTCTCCAAAAAGTTGTAGCTTGGTCTACACAGCAAAATCCCCAGTGTTAAATTAACACTCTGAGTGTGGACTCATATAAACACTGAAGCAGTGTTAAAGTAACACTGAAGCAGTGTTAAAGTTAATGAGATAATTAAGTGAATAATTGAGTGATGATTGTGCATCATTGAAGACACCTGATGTTAACAAGCAGAATCACTGAAGGAGAAAACCGTAATTTTAAGTCACCATTGTGGAGATCTGTGTGTGTTTTAGTTGGGCTCTTGACCCTCACATTATTAACTTTAGATTTTGTTTGGCTGCTGTACGTGAGATATAAAAGCCAGATGAACATATATAAAAGGTAATCTGATGGTATTGATTGTGTTTTAACATAATCATTATTTCACAATCATTTGACCTGAATTACTGAACTCATATAGAGCCCAAATTAGGTTTACTATATCCATTATAGCAGCACTATTCTTGCACAGCATATTTTATTAAACATTTACAAAGTAATCCAAATAATTTTTTATACACGTCTCACATACAAAAAAACCCTGTATTTTTTAATTATTTATTTGATTTAATTTTTGGACACAAACACATCATGAATCAGCCTGTGAATCCCATCAATGGTGACAATTATAAAGCATGTTGCAGTGCATTCTGGGTGCCACCAATCAAAACTCATTCATGGCTCCCATCATGCATTGCTGCATGAATAAATAATGAGCTTATGTTCAGAGGTGATCTGTTTGTCACCATTGCTGAGATTCATACGCTAATTCTTGATGTCTGTGTGTGCCAACATAAATAATTTTTTAAGGCTTTTTTTTTTTTTTGATCATTTGGTTTCATTGAAAAGGCTAAAAATATGATGCCATAAAAGGACAGTGCCACTTTAATTAATAAAGTAAACCTAACTCAGAAATTGGGCTATATTTGAGCTTAGTGATTCAGGTCAAATGATCATGTCTAAACACAACCAACACCATGAGATTACCTTTTCTATATGTTCATCTGACTATTATAACTCACGTACAGCAGCCAAACAAAATCTAAAGTTAATAATGTGAGGGTCAAGAGCCCAACTAAAACACACACAGATCTCCACAATGGTGACTTAAAATTACGGTTTTCTCCTTCAGTGATTCTGCTTGTTAACATCAGGTGTCTTCAATGATGCTCAATCATCACTCAATTATTCACTTAATTATCTCATTAACTTTAACACTGCTTCAGAGTTACTTTAACACTGCTTCAGTGTTTATATGAGTCCACACTCAGAGTGTTAATTTAACACTGGGGATTTTGCTGTGTAGTTTCCTTTTAGTAGTAAACAAACGTGATATGTACGTATTTTTGACTACTTAAAAAAAATATACCAGTTTGGTATTTTTACAACGTTTTTAAAACGTTTTATTTTGGTTACATTATTTATCCATTTTTAAAAAACGTTTTAAAAACGTTTTGGAAACGTTGTACTACAACATTACCTAACTGCAACTAAAATACAACGTTGTGAAAAGTTGTAAAAACGTTTTGTGTTTGCTGGGGACCTGGGGGGTATTGCACAAAAGCAAGATAAAGGATTAAGCTGGGATTTTCCAGTTATCCTGGCTGAATTTAGCCCTGACTCGGTTGCATGAAGGGAGGCTAAATTAATCTACATCCCAGCAAACATGCTCCTTTGGGGCCCGAATGGGGCCCTTGCGGGCAGCCCACTGTGGGCCCAGATACCGGCGTGAAATGCGGGGCACGTGTGGGCCCCACACTTTGGGACCCAGGTGGGGCCCCAGTGGGACAGCCCAAAGTGTGGGCTGACTGTGGGCAGGCCCACAGTAAATAGAGTGGGCCCCCATTGGGGCCAGTTGTGGGCCCACAGCAAACCCTTATAGGGGCCCATGTGGGGCCATTGTGGGCAGCCCACTGTGGGCCCAGATACCGGCGTGAAATGCGGGGCACATGTGGGCCCCACACTTTGGGACCCAGGTGGGGCCCCAGTGGGACAGCCCAAAGTGTGGGCTGACTGTAGGCAGGCCCACAGTAAATAGAGTGGGCCCCCATTGGGGCCAGTTGTGGGCCCACAGCAAACCCTTATAGGGGCCAATGTGGGGCCATTGTGGGCAGCACACTGTGGGCCCAGATACCGGCGTGAAATGCGGGGCACGTGTGGGCCCCACACTATGGGGTCCAGGTGGGGCCCTAGTGGGACAGCCCAAAGTGTGGGCTGACTGTGGGCTGGCCCACACAAATTAGAGCGGGCCCTCATGTGGGCTGGATGTGGGCACACTGTGGGTGCAGGTGCAAAGTTTGAGCACACAGAGTGTAGGTACACCCATATTACTATATGGAACAATTACAATACAGAACAATTGCACTTGTTAGCAGCAATAAATCGAGGGTCATGTTTTTAAAAAATAATTATTTATTTACTGACAATAATAATTATAATTAATAATAATACAGTTTAAAACAGCAATAACCACAAAAACAGAAACACAGAACACTTAAAACAAGTCAAAGTAAATTAAAAAACCAATCCCCTCAGGGGCACCAGTAGCTGCAGTTCTGGCCCAGTTCTCTGTCCCTGGCATTACGGAGCCACGTTTTTATGGTGGCTTCCACCTCACATGCAGTGGCTTGGCTGCTTTTTGTCATCTAAGCATCTAAGTGAGAAAGGATCAATTTAAATACAAATGTTAAAAACAAAATAAGGGTTGTTCAAGTACACTGTAAAAAAAATCTGTAAAAAAACATACTAAAATAGTTGTAATTTTAGCATACTGTTTTCCATTAAAACAGTAATATACCGTAGAAAAAATGCATTCGGGGTGATGTTTGTCGTTTTCTAGAAAGTAGCCTACAGTAGTATACTGTGAATTAACAGCACTCGAAGTCGACACTATCAGACCCTCATTCACTATTCCCTGCATTAGTTCACTAATAAGGTCCACTTGACTGAGTGAATAATTCAGTTAATTTTTTAAGTTAATTGAGACCCTGGTGAACACCTGCTGATAACAATCAGAATCACTAAAGGAGAGAGGAACAAGAAGAACAGAAAAAAAGATGGAATCAAGATAAAAGACATTAAATCTGAAGATCTCAGCAGAGGAAGATTAAACAACTCCACAAACAACATTACCAGCTTCACTTATTACTAACCAGACTGACTTTATTTCTGTCAGACGTCTACAGAAGTTCTTATTAAAAGCTGACATAGGTTTAGATGCCATTTTATTTTCATTTGATGTTACCATAATGGTGATCAGTGATTGCTTTAGTTGGGCTCTTGACCCTTGACTTTTGAACATAAGTCTTTCTTTGGCTGCTGTAGCTGTGATTTTTAAAGTACATTAGCTATGGCTCAAAGCTGAAGAAAACAGGATGACAGACGCTGTTTGTCTCCAGTCACAATCATCCTATAATGGCCTGATTTACTCACTAATCTCATTCGTTGCCTGACATTGATAATGATTGATTATTTGTAGTTTTGATTTTGATATCATTGTGGTTTTGTATATTGAGATTTATAGTGAATTTGCCGTTCTGAAAATATTAATGATTTTAAGAAGTTTACACTCAAAACATTTTGTACTTCTTGATCGGCCAGACACACACAGGGATCAAGAATCGGCATATGAATCTCAACAATGGTGACAATCTTAAGGTGTATGCTGCAATGCATGTTGGGTACCAAAAAAAGCCATGACTCCCAGCATGCATTGCAGCATGAATAAATTATGCAGCTGAATTGTCAGGTTATTTGCTTTAATTTTTACTTTTTGCTTTTATTTTTGCTGTTGGTTTGTGTTTACTTTAAATAGTGTGTTTTGTGATGTTCAGATTTGATGTTATCTTTTTTGTTGATTGTCACCATTATTGAGATTCATTGGCTGATTATTTATGTTTGTGTGTGTCGAAGTACACCCATAGTTCAAAATTTTTTAGTGAATGATGACTATAGGAATCCTTCATAACTGATTACGCATAATGCTTGTTCTTTTGCTGTAGTATCACAGTCTAGTAATATAATTTGCACATTATTAATAAGGAATAGACACAGGCTGTGATGCAAACATTATATAATGACGTTATGATCTTTAATACCTGATCTCATTTTTGTTGGCTTTGTTTTTGCCATAACAAATGAGTCTAAGAAACACACAGCTAGAGCAATCAAAGTAAAATTAAGATTATAGTCAAGGGTCAAGAGCCCAACTCAAGCAAACACTGATCTCCATAATGGTAACGTCAAATGAAACAAAACATCTAAACCTCTGTTAATACTCAATAGGAATTTATGTAGATATATCTGTCAATTTGTCAGTCTGGTTAGTAATAGATGAAGCTGGTAATGCTGTTTGTGGAGTTTTTTAATCCTCCTCTGCTTAGATCTTCAGATTTAATGTATTCTGTGGCTGAAGTCAGTTGTAGTTCTTGTTTCGCTTTTTTATCTTGTTGTTTCTCTGTCCTTAAGTGATTCTGCTTGTTAACATCAGGTGTGCATCACTAATGCTCAATCATCATTTGATTAATCACTGAATTATATCATTAACTTCAACACTGCTTCAGTGTTACTCCAACACTATGTAGTAGTGTGGACACACAAGTGTTCATTTAAAACTGAAGTTTTGCAGTGGGGTTGAAAGGGTTAAATGTGTAAAAGAACAAACAAAAAAAAAACAGAGTGAAGCGTATTTTAACAGTAATCAACTGTAAAATAAATGTACGGCATAACACTGTAGAAAAACAGCAATATAATGGCACCCCAGCTGCCAGAAGATTACTGTAAAATCAAGGAAAACAGTAATTTACTGTAAAATGTTACAGTCAGGTGTATTAAACAAAATAAGTTAATTTCACTGAAATATTAGTGAAAGTTCATAGAAAAAAGTTATGCAAAGTCAATAACTGATAAGGAGAGTAAATATTAAACTGAAGTGTTTTATGTGTTTTGCACAGGATGATATAGGAGAGATCTGTTAGTTTTATTAATTAGTTTTGTGAGTCACCATTGTGCTGGAGAGTAGAGCCTGTGCCTCAGTCAAAGATGAGCAGAGGAACACTGATGTTATGCTGTCTGTTGCTTTATTTGAAAGCAGTGACTGTGTAGTTGCTTATGCGGTGACAGTCTCCTTGCTAAGTACTTTAACACATACATGTGTGCTAGTGTTCACTATAAGAACTACAAAGACTTAAGTTAAAATCACGTTTTTAATTAATTCACTATTACACATTAGGTGTTTGCAGTTTTGTATAAAGAGATTTTCATTTTCAGTGAACTCTAATGAAGGAATTTTATGGTACTATCAGTATAAATACTAGTTTTTGAACTCGAACTGTTTAAAGCAATCGGTTTCAAATATTATGAGTTACCTGTCATGTTATTTTTACGGTAACATACTGTAAAAAAGGAGAGCTGTAAATTAACGGTAAAGGGCTGTAAATTAACAGTACATTCCTGGCACCCCAGCTGCCGGAATATTACCGTTTTTTTACGGGGATTTTTTTTACAGTGTAAGGTTACAGTGAATTCTTTCAGGTTAGCTTACTTCCAATAACCCATTGACAAATTACCAGCAAAACAAAACTATCAAAAACTGTTATCAACACAAAGATATGGTTAAAACCCCAAACTTATGTAAAACAAGAGCTCAAGTGCTCTTAACTTAACTTACCTATTCTGAAAACGGTTGAGATGCTACTTTTTCGAAGACACAAAACCATTTCTATAAAGTAAATATTCAACAGAAGCGTATCAATTATACATAAGAAAGGTGTCAGGAACGTTTGTATGTATTATTTGTGTGATTTTGTTCACTAAACTTACCTGAAAGAAGCGAAAAAAACATAGACAGGAAAACAACAGCGAGAGACGCTAGTTTTGCCGTTTGTCAGTTGATGATGTTTCCTCGTTTCCATGGTTTCCATCTGCTCGCGTGCGCTCCTGTCTTTGAATCAGACAGCTTTGAATGCGACTCAATGTTTACGTGCACGCGCATTGAAACCATAGAAAAATTAAAAAGGCACGCAGCATTTAAACATCTAGAATTACAACATTTAACAATTTAAAATATCATTCATTTTAAATCATGAATTTAAAAATCATTGTGTAGTTCTATGACCCAAGTTTTTTTTTTTTTCATTATAAGAGAATATGAAAGCACTAAACACTGCTTTATATAAATGAAAGATGGTAATGAAATTACAGTTTCGTTTGTGTCTGATTGGTCTCAGTCGTTACATCAGTGATATATTTATTAGTATCAACAATATATAATTTTATTATAATAAATATACATCACTGATGAATACCAAAACAAAACAGTAAACCATTTGCATTGTTTTTATTGTGATAAATAAGTTAATTTTATTTAATAAATACGGTAACACTTTCTATGCAGTCCATGCTTATAAGAATTATAGCACTATTTATACTTATTTATGAGCAATATTACTATTCTATAAATATATTTATAAAGACTCATTAAGACCTACAATATATAGTTACATCTATATTATTTTTTATAATTCCTTAAGTCACAAATTTGTTATTTTAAATGCACATGCTCATAATCTATTATGTGCAGTTTTAGTTAATTATTGACTGTTGAATGAAATAACATTTATGACATTTCACAGGATTGTTAAATAGTTTGATTAAGCTTCTAATCTTAAACCTTCTAATCTTAAAACATATGACTGTTAAACAACTTAAAACAATGTACACTGTAAAAAAAATCTGTAAAAAAACATACTAAAATAGTTGTAATTTTACCATACTGTTTTCCATTAAAACAGTAATATACCGTAGAAAAAATGCATTCGGGGTGATGTTTGTCATTTTCTAGAAAGTAGCCTACAGTAGTATACTGTGAATTAACAGCACTCGAAGTCGACACTATCAGACCCTCATTCACTATTCCCTGCATTAGTTCACTAATAAGGTCCACTTGACTGAGTGAATAATTCAGTTAATTTTTTAAGTTAATTGAGACCCTGGTGAACACCTGCTGATAACAATCAGAATCACTAAAGGAGAGAGGAACAAGAAGAACAGAAAAAAAGATGGAATCAAGATAAAAGACATTAAATCTGAAGATCTCAGCAGAGGAAGATTAAACAACTCCACAAACAGCATTACCAGCTTCACTTATTACTAACCAGACTGACTTTATTTCTGTCAGACGTCTACAGAAGTTCTTATTAAAAGCTGACATAGGTTTAGATGCCATTTTATTTTCATTTGATGTTACCATAATGGTGATCAGTGATTGCTTTAGTTGGGCTCTTGACCCTTGACTTTTGAACATAAGTCTTTCTTTGGCTGCTGTAGCTGTGATTTTTAAAATACATTAGCTATGGCTCAAAGCTGAAGAAAACAGGATGACAGACGCTGTTTGTCTCCAGTCACAATCATCATATAATGGCCTGATTTACTCACTAATCTCATTCGTTGCCTGACATTGATAATGATTGATTATTTGTATTTTTGATTTTGATATCATTGTGGTTTTATAGATTGAGATTTATAGTGAATTTGCCGTTCTGAAAATATTAATGATTTTAAGAAGTTTACACTCAAAACATTTTGTACTTCTTGATCGGCCAGACACACACAGGGATCAAGAATCGGCATATGAATCTCAACAATGGTGACAATCTTAAGGTGTATGCTGCAATGCATGTTGGGTACCAAAAAAAGCCATGACTCCCAGCATGCATTGCAGCATGAATAAATTATGCAGCTAAATTGTCAGGTTATTTGCTTTAATTTTTACTTTTTGCTTTTATTTTTGCTGTTGGTTTTGTGTTTACTTTAAATAGTGTGTTTTGTGATGTTCAGATTTGATGTTATCTTTTTTGTTGATTGTCACCATTATTGAGATTCATTGGCTGATTATTTATGTTTGTGTGTGTCGAAGTACACCCATAGTTCAAAATTTTTTAGTGAATGATGACTATAGGAATCCTTCATAACTGATTACGCATAATGCTTGTTCTTTTGCTGTAGTATCACAGTCTAGTAATATAATCTACACATTATTAATAAGGAATAGACACAGGCTGTGATGCAAACATTATATAATGACGTTATGATCTTTAATACCTGATCTCATTTTTGTTGGCTTTGTTTTTGCCATAACAAATATGTCTAAGAAACACACAGCTAGAGCAATCAAAGTAAAATTAAGATTAAAGTCAAGGGTCAAGAGCCCAACTAAAGCAAACACTGATCTCCATAATGGTAACGTCAAATGAAACAAAACATCTAAACCTCTGTTAATACTCAATAGGAATTTATGTAGATATATCTGTCAATTTGTCAGTCTGGTTAGTAATAAATGAAGCTGGTAATGCTGTTTGTGGAGTTTTTTAATCCTCCTCTGCTTAGATCTTCAGATTTAATGTATTCTGTGGCTGAAGTCAGTTGTAGTTCTTGTTTCGCTTTTTTATCTTGTTGTTTCTCTGTCCTTAAGTGATTCTGCTTGTTAACATCAGGTGTGCATCACTAATGCTCAATCATCATTTGATTAATCACTGAATTATATCATTAACTTCAACACTGCTTCAGTGTTACTCCAACACTATGTAGTGTGGACACACAAGTGTTCATTTAAAACTGAAGTTTTGCAGTGGGGTTGAAAGGGTTAAATGTGTAAAAGAACAAACAAAAAAAAAACAGAGTGAAGCGTATTTTAACAGTAATCAACTGTAAAATAAATGTACGGCATAACACTGTAGAAAAACAGCAATATAATGGCACCCCAGCTGCCAGAAGATTACTGTAAAATCAAGGAAAACAGTAATTTACTGTAAAATGTTACAGTCAGGTGTATTAAACAAAATAAGTTAATTTCACTGAAATATTAGTGAAAGTTCATAGAAAAAAGTTATGCAAAGTCAATAACTGATAAGGAGAGTAAATATTAAACTGAAGTGTTTTATGTGTTTTGCACAGGATGATATAGGAGAGATCTGTTAGTTTTATTAATTAGTTTTGTGAGTCACCATTGTGCTGGAGAGTAGAGCCTGTGCCTCAGTCAAAGATGAGCAGAGGAACACTGATGTTATGCTGTCTGTTGCTTTATTTGAAAGCAGTGACTGTGTAGTTGCTTATGCGGTGACAGTCTCCTTGCTAAGTACTTTAACACATACATGTGTGCTAGTGTTCACTATAAGAACTGCAAAGACTTAAGTTAAAATCACGTTTTTAATTAATTCACTATTACACATTAGGTGTTTGCAGTTTTGTATAAAGAGATTTTCATTTTCAGTGAACTCTAATGAAGGAATTTTATGGTACTATCAGTATAAATACTAGTTTTTGAACTCGAACTGTTTAAAGCAATCGGTTTCAAATATTATGAGTTACCTGTCATGTTATTTTTACGGTAACATACTGTAAAAAAGGAGAGCTGTAAATTAACGGTAAAGGGCTGTAAATTAACAGTACATTCCTGGCACCCCAGCTGCCGGAATATTACCGTTTTTTTACGGGGATTTTTTTTACAGTGTAAGGTTACAGTGAATTCTTTCAGGTTAGCTTACTTCCAATAACCCATTGACAAATTACCAGCAAAACAAAACTATCAAAAACTGTTATCAACACAAAGATATGGTTAAAACCCCAAACTTATGTAAAACAAGAGCTCAAGTGCTCTTAACTTAACTTACCTATTCTGAAAACGGTTGAGATGCTACTTTTTCGAAGACACAAAACCATTTCTATAAAGTAAATATTCAACAGAAGCGTATCAATTATACATAAGAAAGGTGTCAGGAACGTTTGTATGTATTATTTGTGTGATTTTGTTCACTAAACTTACCTGAAAGAAGCGAAAAAAACATAGACAGGAAAACAACAGCGAGAGACGCTAGTTTTGCCGTTTGTCAGTTGATGATGTTTCCTCGTTTCCATGGTTTCCATCTGCTCGCGTGCGCTCCTGTCTTTGAATCAGACAGCTTTGAATGCGACTCAATGTTTACGTGCACGCGCATTGAAACCATAGAAAAATTAAAAAGGCACGCAGCATTTAAACATCTAGAATTACAACATTTAACAATTTAAAATATCATTCATTTTAAATCATGAATTTAAAAATCATTGTGTAGTTCTATGACCCAAGTTTTTTTTTTTTTTCATTATAAGAGAATATGAAAGCACTAAACACTGCTTTATATAAATGAAAGATGGTAATGAAATTACAGTTTCGTTTGTGTCTGATTGGTCTCAGTCGTTACATCAGTGATATATTTATTAGTATCAACAATATATAATTTTATTATAATAAATATACATCACTGATGAATACCAAAACAAAACAGTAAACCATTTGCATTGTTTTTATTGTGATAAATAAGTTAATTTTATTTAATAAATACGGTAACACTTTCTATGCAGTCCATGCTTATAAGAATTATAGCACTATTTATACTTATTTATGAGCAATATTACTATTCTATAAATATATTTATAAAGACTCATTAAGACCTACAATATATAGTTACATCTATATTATTTTTTATAATTCCTTAAGTCACAAATTTGTTATATTTAAATGCACATGCTCATAATCTATTATGTGCAGTTTTAGTTAATTATTGACTGTTGAATGAAATAACATTTATGACATTTCACAGGATTGTTAAATAGTTTGATTAAGCTTCTAATCTTAAACCTTCTAATCTTAAAACATATGACTGTTAAACAACTTAAAACAATGTACACTGTAAAAAAAATCTGTAAAAAAACATACTAAAATAGTTGTAATTTTACCATACTGTTTTCCATTAAAACAGTAATATACCGTAGAAAAAATGCATTCGGGGTGATGTTTGTCGTTTTCTAGAAAGTAGCCTACAGTAGTATACTGTGAATTAACAGCACTCGAAGTCGACACTATCAGACCCTCATTCACTATTCCCTGCATTAGTTCACTAATAAGGTCCACTTGACTGAGTGAATAATTCAGTTAATTTTTTAAGTTAATTGAGACCCTGGTGAACACCTGCTGATAACAATCAGAATCACTAAAGGAGAGAGGAACAAGAAGAACAGAAAAAAAGATGGAATCAAGATAAAAGACATTAAATCTGAAGATCTCAGCAGAGGAAGATTAAACAACTCCACAAACAACATTACCAGCTTCACTTATTACTAACCAGACTGACTTTATTTCTGTCAGACGTCTACAGAAGTTCTTATTAAAAGCTGACATAGGTTTAGATGCCATTTTATTTTCATTTGATGTTACCATAATGGTGATCAGTGATTGCTTTAGTTGGGCTCTTGACCCTTGACTTTTGAACATAAGTCTTTCTTTGGCTGCTGTAGCTGTGATTTTTAAAATACATTAGCTATGGCTCAAAGCTGAAGAAAACAGGATGACAGACGCTGTTTGTCTCCAGTCACAATCATCATATAATGGCCTGATTTACTCACTAATCTCATTCGTTGCCTGACATTGATAATGATTGATTATTTGTATTTTTGATTTTGATATCATTGTGGTTTTATAGATTGAGATTTATAGTGAATTTGCCGTTCTGAAAATATTAATGATTTTAAGAAGTTTACACTCAAAACATTTTGTACTTCTTGATCGGCCAGACACACACAGGGATCAAGAATCGGCATATGAATCTCAACAATGGTGACAATCTTAAGGTGTATGCTGCAATGCATGTTGGGTACCAAAAAAAGCCATGACTCCCAGCATGCATTGCAGCATGAATAAATTATGCAGCTAAATTGTCAGGTTATTTGCTTTAATTTTTACTTTTTGCTTTTATTTTTGCTGTTGGTTTTGTGTTTACTTTAAATAGTGTGTTTTGTGATGTTCAGATTTGATGTTATCTTTTTTGTTGATTGTCACCATTATTGAGATTCATTGGCTGATTATTTATGTTTGTGTGTGTCGAAGTACACCCATAGTTCAAAATTTTTTAGTGAATGATGACTATAGGAATCCTTCATAACTGATTACGCATAATGCTTGTTCTTTTGCTGTAGTATCACAGTCTAGTAATATAATCTACACATTATTAATAAGGAATAGACACAGGCTGTGATGCAAACATTATATAATGACGTTATGATCTTTAATACCTGATCTCATTTTTGTTGGCTTTGTTTTTGCCATAACAAATATGTCTAAGAAACACACAGCTAGAGCAATCAAAGTAAAATTAAGATTAAAGTCAAGGGTCAAGAGCCCAACTAAAGCAAACACTGATCTCCATAATGGTAACGTCAAATGAAACAAAACATCTAAACCTCTGTTAATACTCAATAGGAATTTATGTAGATATATCTGTCAATTTGTCAGTCTGGTTAGTAATAAATGAAGCTGGTAATGCTGTTTGTGGAGTTTTTTAATCCTCCTCTGCTTAGATCTTCAGATTTAATGTATTCTGTGGCTGAAGTCAGTTGTAGTTCTTGTTTCGCTTTTTTATCTTGTTGTTTCTCTGTCCTTAAGTGATTCTGCTTGTTAACATCAGGTGTGCATCACTAATGCTCAATCATCATTTGATTAATCACTGAATTATATCATTAACTTCAACACTGCTTCAGTGTTACTCCAACACTATGTAGTGTGGACACACAAGTGTTCATTTAAAACTGAAGTTTTGCAGTGGGGTTGAAAGGGTTAAATGTGTAAAAGAACAAACAAAAAAAAAACAGAGTGAAGCGTATTTTAACAGTAATCAACTGTAAAATAAATGTACGGCATAACACTGTAGAAAAACAGCAATATAATGGCACCCCAGCTGCCAGAAGATTACTGTAAAATCAAGGAAAACAGTAATTTACTGTAAAATGTTACAGTCAGGTGTATTAAACAAAATAAGTTAATTTCACTGAAATATTAGTGAAAGTTCATAGAAAAAAGTTATGCAAAGTCAATAACTGATAAGGAGAGTAAATATTAAACTGAAGTGTTTTATGTGTTTTGCACAGGATGATATAGGAGAGATCTGTTAGTTTTATTAATTAGTTTTGTGAGTCACCATTGTGCTGGAGAGTAGAGCCTGTGCCTCAGTCAAAGATGAGCAGAGGAACACTGATGTTATGCTGTCTGTTGCTTTATTTGAAAGCAGTGACTGTGTAGTTGCTTATGCGGTGACAGTCTCCTTGCTAAGTACTTTAACACATACATGTGTGCTAGTGTTCACTATAAGAACTGCAAAGACTTAAGTTAAAATCACGTTTTTAATTAATTCACTATTACACATTAGGTGTTTGCAGTTTTGTATAAAGAGATTTTCATTTTCAGTGAACTCTAATGAAGGAATTTTATGGTACTATCAGTATAAATACTAGTTTTTGAACTCGAACTGTTTAAAGCAATCGGTTTCAAATATTATGAGTTACCTGTCATGTTATTTTTACGGTAACATACTGTAAAAAAGGAGAGCTGTAAATTAACGGTAAAGGGCTGTAAATTAACAGTACATTCCTGGCACCCCAGCTGCCGGAATATTACCGTTTTTTTACGGGGATTTTTTTTACAGTGTAAGGTTACAGTGAATTCTTTCAGGTTAGCTTACTTCCAATAACCCATTGACAAATTACCAGCAAAACAAAACTATCAAAAACTGTTATCAACACAAAGATATGGTTAAAACCCCAAACTTATGTAAAACAAGAGCTCAAGTGCTCTTAACTTAACTTACCTATTCTGAAAACGGTTGAGATGCTACTTTTTCGAAGACACAAAACCATTTCTATAAAGTAAATATTCAACAGAAGCGTATCAATTATACATAAGAAAGGTGTCAGGAACGTTTGTATGTATTATTTGTGTGATTTTGTTCACTAAACTTACCTGAAAGAAGCGAAAAAAACATAGACAGGAAAACAACAGCGAGAGACGCTAGTTTTGCCGTTTGTCAGTTGATGATGTTTCCTCGTTTCCATGGTTTCCATCTGCTCGCGTGCGCTCCTGTCTTTGAATCAGACAGCTTTGAATGCGACTCAATGTTTACGTGCACGCGCATTGAAACCATAGAAAAATTAAAAAGGCACGCAGCATTTAAACATCTAGAATTACAACATTTAACAATTTAAAATATCATTCATTTTAAATCATGAATTTAAAAATCATTGTGTAGTTCTATGACCCAAGTTTTTTTTTTTTTTCATTATAAGAGAATATGAAAGCACTAAACACTGCTTTATATAAATGAAAGATGGTAATGAAATTACAGTTTCGTTTGTGTCTGATTGGTCTCAGTCGTTACATCAGTGATATATTTATTAGTATCAACAATATATAATTTTATTATAATAAATATACATCACTGATGAATACCAAAACAAAACAGTAAACCATTTGCATTGTTTTTATTGTGATAAATAAGTTAATTTTATTTAATAAATACGGTAACACTTTCTATGCAGTCCATGCTTATAAGAATTATAGCACTATTTATACTTATTTATGAGCAATATTACTATTCTATAAATATATTTATAAAGACTCATTAAGACCTACAATATATAGTTACATCTATATTATTTTTTATAATTCCTTAAGTCACAAATTTGTTATTTTAAATGCACATGCTCATAATCTATTATGTGCAGTTTTAGTTAATTATTGACTGTTGAATGAAATAACATTTATGACATTTCACAGGATTGTTAAATAGTTTGATTAAGCTTCTAATCTTAAACCTTCTAATCTTAAAACATATGACTGTTAAACAACTTAAAACAATGTACACTGTAAAAAAAATCTGTAAAAAAAACATACTAAAATAGTTGTAATTTTACCATACTGTTTTCCATTAAAACAGTAATATACCGTAGAAAAAATGCATTCGGGGTGATGTTTGTCGTTTTCTAGAAAGTAGCCTACAGTAGTATACTGTGAATTAACAGCACTCGAAGTCGACACTATCAGACCCTCATTCACTATTCCCTGCATTAGTTCACTAATAAGGTCCACTTGACTGAGTGAATAATTCAGTTAATTTTTTAAGTTAATTGAGACCCTGGTGAACACCTGCTGATAACAATCAGAATCACTAAAGGAGAGAGGAACAAGAAGAACAGAAAAAAAGATGGAATCAAGATAAAAGACATTAAATCTGAAGATCTCAGCAGAGGAAGATTAAACAACTCCACAAACAACATTACCAGCTTCACTTATTACTAACCAGACTGACTTTATTTCTGTCAGACGTCTACAGAAGTTCTTATTAAAAGCTGACATAGGTTTAGATGCCATTTTATTTTCATTTGATGTTACCATAATGGTGATCAGTGATTGCTTTAGTTGGGCTCTTGACCCTTGACTTTTGAACATAAGTCTTTCTTTGGCTGCTGTAGCTGTGATTTTTAAAATACATTAGCTATGGCTCAAAGCTGAAGAAAACAGGATGACAGACGCTGTTTGTCTCCAGTCACAATCATCATATAATGGCCTGATTTACTCACTAATCTCATTCGTTGCCTGACATTGATAATGATTGATTATTTGTATTTTTGATTTTGATATCATTGTGGTTTTATAGATTGAGATTTATAGTGAATTTGCCGTTCTGAAAATATTAATGATTTTAAGAAGTTTACACTCAAAACATTTTGTACTTCTTGATCGGCCAGACACACACAGGGATCAAGAATCGGCATATGAATCTCAACAATGGTGACAATCTTAAGGTGTATGCTGCAATGCATGTTGGGTACCAAAAAAAGCCATGACTCCCAGCATGCATTGCAGCATGAATAAATTATGCAGCTAAATTGTCAGGTTATTTGCTTTAATTTTTACTTTTTGCTTTTATTTTTGCTGTTGGTTTTGTGTTTACTTTAAATAGTGTGTTTTGTGATGTTCAGATTTGATGTTATCTTTTTTGTTGATTGTCACCATTATTGAGATTCATTGGCTGATTATTTATGTTTGTGTGTGTCGAAGTACACCCATAGTTCAAAATTTTTTAGTGAATGATGACTATAGGAATCCTTCATAACTGATTACGCATAATGCTTGTTCTTTTGCTGTAGTATCACAGTCTAGTAATATAATCTACACATTATTAATAAGGAATAGACACAGGCTGTGATGCAAACATTATATAATGACGTTATGATCTTTAATACCTGATCTCATTTTTGTTGGCTTTGTTTTTGCCATAACAAATATGTCTAAGAAACACACAGCTAGAGCAATCAAAGTAAAATTAAGATTAAAGTCAAGGGTCAAGAGCCCAACTAAAGCAAACACTGATCTCCATAATGGTAACGTCAAATGAAACAAAACATCTAAACCTCTGTTAATACTCAATAGGAATTTATGTAGATATATCTGTCAATTTGTCAGTCTGGTTAGTAATAAATGAAGCTGGTAATGCTGTTTGTGGAGTTTTTTAATCCTCCTCTGCTTAGATCTTCAGATTTAATGTATTCTGTGGCTGAAGTCAGTTGTAGTTCTTGTTTCGCTTTTTTATCTTGTTGTTTCTCTGTCCTTAAGTGATTCTGCTTGTTAACATCAGGTGTGCATCACTAATGCTCAATCATCATTTGATTAATCACTGAATTATATCATTAACTTCAACACTGCTTCAGTGTTACTCCAACACTATGTAGTGTGGACACACAAGTGTTCATTTAAAACTGAAGTTTTGCAGTGGGGTTGAAAGGGTTAAATGTGTAAAAGAACAAACAAAAAAAAAACAGAGTGAAGCGTATTTTAACAGTAATCAACTGTAAAATAAATGTACGGCATAACACTGTAGAAAAACAGCAATATAATGGCACCCCAGCTGCCAGAAGATTACTGTAAAATCAAGGAAAACAGTAATTTACTGTAAAATGTTACAGTCAGGTGTATTAAACAAAATAAGTTAATTTCACTGAAATATTAGTGAAAGTTCATAGAAAAAAGTTATGCAAAGTCAATAACTGATAAGGAGAGTAAATATTAAACTGAAGTGTTTTATGTGTTTTGCACAGGATGATATAGGAGAGATCTGTTAGTTTTATTAATTAGTTTTGTGAGTCACCATTGTGCTGGAGAGTAGAGCCTGTGCCTCAGTCAAAGATGAGCAGAGGAACACTGATGTTATGCTGTCTGTTGCTTTATTTGAAAGCAGTGACTGTGTAGTTGCTTATGCGGTGACAGTCTCCTTGCTAAGTACTTTAACACATACATGTGTGCTAGTGTTCACTATAAGAACTGCAAAGACTTAAGTTAAAATCACGTTTTTAATTAATTCACTATTACACATTAGGTGTTTGCAGTTTTGTATAAAGAGATTTTCATTTTCAGTGAACTCTAATGAAGGAATTTTATGGTACTATCAGTATAAATACTAGTTTTTGAACTCGAACTGTTTAAAGCAATCGGTTTCAAATATTATGAGTTACCTGTCATGTTATTTTTACGGTAACATACTGTAAAAAAGGAGAGCTGTAAATTAACGGTAAAGGGCTGTAAATTAACAGTACACTCCTGGCACCCCAGCTGCCGGAATATTACCGTTTTTTTACGGGGATTTTTTTTACAGTGTACTGTTATGGTGAGTTGCCCACTGTAAACCCTCATGGGGGCCCCATAGTGAAAAACAGCTGTGGGCCCCGCATGGGCTAACCCACTGGGGGCCCGTGTGGGTTTTCTGTGGGCAAACCCACAGTGGGTTGCCCACAGTAAACCCTCATGGGGGCCCAAATGGGCAAAACTGCTATGGGCCCCACATGAGCTAACTGCCTGGGGACCCGTGTGGGTTTTCTGTGGGCAAACCCACAGAGGGTTGCCCACAGTAAACCCTCATGGGGGCCCCATAGTGAAAAACAGCTGTGGGCCCCGCATGGGCTAACCCACTGGGGGCCTGTGTGGGTTTTCTGTGGGCAAACCCACAGTGGGTTGCCCACAGTAAACCCTCATGGGGGCCCAAATGGGCGAAACTGCTATGGGCCCCACATGGGCTAACCCACTAGGGGCCCTTATGGGGTTTTCTGTGGGCAAGCCCACTGTGGGCTTGCCCTCAGAAAGCCCACATGGGGGCCCAAATGGGCAAAACTGCTATGGGCCCCACATGGGCTAACCCACTAGGGGCCCTTAAGGGGTTTCTGTGGGCAAGCCCACTGTGGGCTTGCCCTCAGAAAGCCCACATGGGGCCCCAAAGGGTTTGCCCTTGCCCACACTGTCCCACAGAAAACCCACACTTACCCACAGTGGGCCCGCACTGGCATGTTTGCTGGGATTAAGTTACTATGGAGATTTACACTTTGAAGCTAGCCTGCTCCGGAGCAGGCTAACAACCAGGCTAAAATTAATCCTAGTGATTTATCGGCTAGTTCCTCCCTAAATCCTACTAGATATTAATGTTTTAGTCACTTCATGGTCCTGCATTAAAATACTAGATATAGGCTACTGTCATTCATCTAAGTATGCGTACTGTAAATTTTAGTTATTATTAAAAAACTGCTGTTCATTTCACTGTCAGAGGTTTGATAAATATATTATTTGAGATTTAAAGCGATTATTGTCATACACCCAGATTTTCCTGAGCAATTATAACTTTTCTGTCCACAATGAATGCCAACACAGTGCAAAAGAACTATAGCCTACTATACAATATGAGAAATAGAATATAGATATACATAGACTATGTATATCTATATATGCAAGTATAGAGTAGAAATGTACTGTTGAATGAGAAAAAAATATTCCCAGAGTTGCTTTGGATGTTGATTGGGACAATGCTGCCATATTCCCAGAGAGCAGAAATGGTAGACTTGTTAGAGAACAATACATTGCAAATGATTTCAGTTAATTTAGTTTTGATTTAGCCCATCCCTTAATAAAGGATAATGTAGGCTGGGTTAGGGTTAGGTAACAAATTCTAGTTCCACTTCACTGGATCAATAAATATAAAGTGTAGCCTATACTTGACATTTAGGGTGGTGAAAAAAATCGATTATTGATTAATCGCGATTATGTAATGAACGAGTATGAATCGATTATTACATTTTCAAATATCGATTTTTTTTTGTCTTATTTTATTTTGTAAAAAATGTTATACCGAAAGTTGAACGTCACGAACGCGCCCAGTTCCAGTTAGCAAGCGCGTGTAACGGCGCCCGCGGCTCCAGTGGCGATTCTAGGGGGTGGCATGGGGTGGCCAGGGCCACCCCTGAAAGCTCATTGGCCACCCCTGTGGCCACCCCAGATCTGATAGCTAGTTGGTCAAGTTCGTCAACACAAGAAACGAGAAATGCTGTCAATCAATGATGACAGCTGATCAACTGATTTAGGGCCAGTTTTAAAATTTTAACGAACACCGTAATGGTCGTACTGAGGCTGTGAGAGCTGATTTCTGCTCAGCGGACGTTTGGCCATGCAGGTCAGGTGACCCATGAGATGAGCGCGCTGGCTGCTGCTGCTCCGTGAAACAGGAGGACGGTCACAGTTAAATACAACAACGATAAAAACGCTGGAATCTGTAGATTGAGAGGTATGGTCATTTAATGTTTAGTTATATCGTAGTTCCCTCTGAATGTGTAGGAAAACTGAAAAAGTCGAAGCTAGCTTAGCAGCCTCCAAACCAAGTTAAGAGTGCAGACAGTTGAAGAGGGCGCGCGTGCAGCTCTTAAAGGGGCCACACCTTATTTCCACTCGTTACACCGCCATGAAATTTGAAACACTATTTTCTGGACTGAAGACTGAGGGTGTTTTTTTGCAGATGTGTGTTTGTTCAATAGAGCTAATGTTATATTTTTGGCCAACCAGTGTGTGAAATAGTGTGAAAGTCTAGATTTAAGTTATAACACAAGAACAAGCTGTGACTTATTTATTTGCTCTGTGATTTAAGGGCTGTTTAAAAAGGATTTTTGTTTGTATCAATTAGCTCATCTTCACACACAGTCCAAATATTTTTTAGACGTTTAAATAGGCAGAGTAAATTGCATTCAAATGGCAAGTTAATTTATGAAGAAGCATCTTGACCATTTATGATTTTAAGTCTTAACTGTTTGATTTAAATAATGTATGCTGAATCAAAGCCAACGTTTCAATTTATACCTTCATCAGCGCCTTGGACATGAATACTGTCTGGGTTAAAAAACACTTTTTGCACATTTTCATACATCACAAGGCATGTATGATGACATTTTTCAGTCATCAGGCCATCATTTGTGTTACCTGTATTGTTACCCATGTTTGCTTTACTAGTTTAAGTCCCCTCTTGTGGTTAAATAAAAAACACACCTGGCAAAGAACAAATTAAGAAATTCAAATTCCAGTATCTCTAACAAATTATATCTAAGCTAAATAATAACAAACTAAGCATGTAAAGAACAACACATATTTAAGTTTTTTCCTTACAAGCTTAGTTTTTCTTTTGCTTTTACAGATACACTTTTTAATAAGGTCCTATCTTTAAGCATTTTTGTTTATCCTGTTGGATTTCTGTGTTTTTATGTACATGATGGTGCCTCAATTAGTAAAGCAAACACAGGTAACAATACAGGTGACAGATGATGAGCTGATGACTGATACATGTTATTCTATAGGATGAGTTAAGAGCAGTTTAATTTTGCTACTCTAATCCAACTTTAATCAATCTAACGAGACAAGGACTTTAATCCACTACAAGAAAATAGCTCTTAGAAAATGTTTACCCTATCCTGACCATAATTACTGATTAAAAATAGACGTTAAAATAACCAGAGATACTTGAGGACTGTGATAGGTGGTTAGGACTGTTTTTAACAGGATAGACACTTTTATTTGACAGTTATGAGAGAGGAAATCATGGGAGAGAGAGAGGATGTGACATGCAGCAAAGGACTGGGATTCGAACTATGGTTGGCTGCGTACGTATACGCATTATACTTCGCTATCCCATGGCCACCCCAAACTAGCTTTGTGTCCCATCTTGGCCACCCCCCAAAAATGTCCTGGATACGCCACTGCGCGGCTCGCTCTCTCTCTCTCTCACACACACAGTTTGATCGTGCCTGCGGCTCTCTCTCGCTCCCTCTCTCTCACACACACAAAGAGTTTGATCGCGCTCGCGTCTCCCTCTCTCTCTCACACACACACATACAGTTTGATCGCGCTCGCGTCTCCCTCTCTCGCTCACACACACACACACACACATACAGTTTGATCGCGCTCGCATCTCCCTCTCTCTCACACACACACACACAGTTTGATCGCGCTCGCGTCTCCCTCTCTCTCTCACACACACACACACACATACAGTTTGATCGCGCTCGCGTCTCCCTCTCTCTCACACACACACACAGTTTGATCGCGATCGCGTCTCCCTCTCTCTCTCTCTCTGTCTCTCACTCTCTAACACACACACACACACACACACACACACACACACACACACACACACACACACACACACACACACACACACACACACACACACACACACACACACACACACACACACACACACACACACACACACACACAGTAACAGACAAAGAGTTTGATCGCGCTCGTTATAGTTAGTAGGCTACAACTTGATTACTCACAAGATAGTGTGTTGCATTTTGTCACTGTGTTCTACAGTACAGTATAAGCTGAAACTACAGTAAGTTGTTCAAAAATGTTCATTTTTGTCTTCTTAATGATTAAATTGGACAATTTTCTTCTAGAAAGACAAGGTGTTCAGGTGGAGAACATTTTTTTTCTTTACCTTGACATGTTTCGACTGCAACCTGCAGTCTTCCTCCACCTGAACAACACCTTGTCTTTCTAGAAGAAAATTGTCCAATATCTACAGTATGGTTCTGATCTACTTCATAAAGGAAATAAGCCTTTCATTTATTTGTTATTATTTAGTTCAACTTGATGAGTCACAACACAATGTGATTTATTCCTTTCTCTGTTCTACAGAACATAAGCTACATATAAATAATTCTGAAGTTATAACTACACGACACAGAAAGTGCTTTGAGTTGTTGTTACTCAATAAAAGAGTTAAGTAATTCAGCAGCTGACTTTTTTTAATACTGCAATCACTTTTTAGTGTATTTTCGTTTACTGTTGTGAAATTAAAAATCAATAATCGCTAATCGAGAATCGTTAATAATCGAAAATCGTCTGTAATCGAATCGGGACTTCAATAATCGTAATCGAATCGAATCGGGAAATCAGACCGATTAACCACCCCTATATTCATAAAAAAAGTTACAAGACCACAATGGTTTTGGAATATTTTTATTTTATTATTTTGCTGTTATCACTTGTCAGCTTGGAGCTTTGGAGAGAAAAAAAATATAATGATTAATACATTGTGTTACCGCACACGTTTTGTCCATTTTCGGATCGGTGATTCTGTGATCGATTTCGTGATCTTTTAAAGAATGCCGTGAACGTGCATTTATCCAAACTATATAAACCTGGCTTGACATATCCGCGCGTTCTCATCCTGGCTCAGCAAACGTGCAACGGATTAAGCCAGGATACACTGATTAAACTAGGGGGCTGTTCCATAAATGAAGCTTAGAAAAGCGGCGATTAAACTCCAAAACCGGACTTGAATGAGCCTAACAAATAAGTTGGGGCTAAAGTGGTTCCATAAAAGGTAATTGAAGTTCACGCAATCTCACTAATTTGATCCAGGTTTATCTAGTCTAGATAATTGCGTGTGCACGCGTTTCTGAAGCAGCCCTAGAGGTCGATCGTGGATCAAATCGATCCACCATCAAACAGCGTATATTTTGTGCTGTTTTATGCGTTTGTGACATGTTTGTGACATGCGTTTGTGACATCCTTCCTGGCACATATGTTTGTCCGTCCCCAGCGATCTGTATAAGGCCATGGTGAACTTGGTGAAACTACAAAAACAGAAGTTTAGAATTATGGTCAAGTAATGCTAATTAAAATGGTGTTTTGTATTAAAACATGGCAGATTTGGTATACGTTTTGTTAGTGTTGCACGTGTATCATCAAGGCTGAGCTTGTCAATAATTCCAATAAATCAGCATGAGCTTTATTCTAATCAACAGATTAAGTTAACATGTAAACAAACGCTAATATTTAATGGTAATGATAACGTAAGTTAATAGCATTTGAAGTTAATGATACTAGCCCCTTACAAAACAGGACCGCACGGTGCACAAGCTGCGTTTCTACAAATGATTAAATTAACCAATTGAACTTAAGTAGTCACAGATACACTGTCTCTAACATAAAAGTTAAAATCCAACTTACAGAGCAACAATTATTTATTAATCTGATAATTAATATACGACCTTACCGAGCCAAACACCGCCGCCATTACTGAAGATTCGCCGGCGACGCCATTGGCTGCTGTCGCTTGACTTCTAGTTAAATGTGATTGGTTGCTACTACGTTGGACGATATTGATTGGCTGCCACGAAAAAGCAGGTCCCTCCCGTCCCTCCTAATATGGCAGGGCTTCCGGGTGTCAACGGCAGCTACTTCCTGCTGCCAGCTGCCGATTTTTCGCTGAACCCCTACTGGAATAATTCTCACTAAAATATACATTTTGCTTGGAAAATTAATATGCGATATTTTATAACACGAGGATTATCTTCTAATTATAATAATTTATCTTTAGGATGTTGGATAAGTTGCAGTGAACTAGCTCATTACACTCATATATTTTATACTTTTAATAAAAAAGAAAAGAAATTGAAAACAAAAAACAAAACCTGTAGTAGGCCTATGTATAGGCCTATTGTTTTTATCTATTTATATATCTATATCTATAAATACAGTACATATATATAAAAATATAGTGTAGAGTGACAGTGTAGAGAAATAATTCTCTGATAACCGAGGGACTCCTTAATTAAAATGTCTTTATTACAAAAATGACATGTCCTAAATGGACAACTTTAAAACGCCTTATATATGTGTCTATATTGTAGCCTTATATAAGTTGATTTTCTGTATACTGTGTATTTATTTTTGGACTAATAATGTTAATAAAGTCCAATAATGGAATTAGAGAGTGTCAGTGGTAATATCATTGTGTTCTTGTCGGTCAGTGTTGAGGATCTGTGTTACAACTGAGGCTTAGCCTGACAGTTAGCCTGCCCTGGACCAGGCTAGTTTTCCAGCATAAGTTGCCAGGGTAACTTTTTTAAGTTTGATTTATGAAACCGAATCTACCAAAAATAAGCCTGACTAACCGAAATAAGCCTGGCTTATACTCTAATCTTGGTTTATGGAACAGCCCCTAGGTCAAGCCGGGACTGTTCTGTTATCCTGGCTTTCTTAATTCTACTTTTGTGCAATACCCCTCTGGAGCAACTTTTGGTAAGTATTCTGATTCATTATTTTGTTATTTTGCTTAATATTTATTTATTTTAAAATGTAACGCCAGAAGCCTATGCCATATTAAGTAAATGCATAATATTAAGAAGTTATGTAAAATGATATTCAAGAACTTATGAATTCATACCCAATAGGTAGGCCTATATGTAAGGAGATGCAGGCAAAGGCTGGAGTTCCAGCAAGATGGCGGATTGAACGGTTTAACTAAATTAGTGCACCTGGGAAAGTTCCTCAATTTGAGTTTTCTATATTACTTACCCTGCTAAACAACTGGAACTAACTATCTGACTATGCCGAACGAACAAAAGAACAAAAAAGACAATAAAAAAGCCTCCGAACTATGCAATATTCAGACCGTGATTACGGCATGGACATACGGCATATACGTCCAACAGTGAAGGATAAAGAGGCCATGACAACATAAATAACTCCCCGCCATTAACTCCATCTGTTGAGATTTATAAATATTGTGCTCTCATTTACATTTGATTTATTTTCTTTTTTTCTTTTTGAACCAGGCAATCATATTGCAGAGTGTATGTCATGTGACCTAATCAGTGAGTGAATGAATGCACATGTGTCTGTTTAAATAAAGTGCGCCAGTCAGAAAGAGATTGGTTGGTGGCGGTAATGCACCATTAATGTTGGATGCCAACCGCCGTAAAACCATAGACAGTAAAAGAAATGGACACAGCGACCCCATTGATTTCAACGGAGAAGACTGAAGCCCGATTATTGCACTTCCTGTCTGATGGCTGAGCGACTGCGCAGGCTCAAACTGAGCGTGACGACAGTCTGACAGTTGTAAATCTTCTAGTAGCGGTGGCAAGACAAATCTGAATCGCCTAATTCCACCTAAATATTTTGTCCCATTGCTTTTATGGACTCTCTATCTATGGGCTTCTCCCTTGACTTTATGCCTCTATGTCCCCCCGATTGCCTCATAGACAGTAAAAGATTGCATGCGAGCTTCTCCTCCTGTCTATACGGTAATGTCTCTATTGTGCGACAGAAAGTCGCGTGGTTATGATGCAATCGTTAGCCTATTTTTTACAAAAACGGCTTCTACAGGGCCATAACGTAAGATACAAAGTAATGGAGCCTTTTATACATTGTTGTGTTTCTTTAGACATAAATAATGGACAAATGAAGTCTTTGGATGCCTCAGGTGTAAAGTTATTCACTGTCAAAGTGACACCAAAATGAATGGGAGTCAATGGAATGCTAATAGCAGGTGAAGTTCTGCTACAATGGCGGCTCCCGCGAGGCTTCAACTTCCGGCTGATGGATTACCCCCTTGCGTAAAACGACAAAGAAGAAGAAGAAGAAGAAGAAAGAGATTAGTTGATGTGAAACAGTATTCCCTGTTGTCTGCGTAAGTTACTCTGCTAACAGGTTATGGGCCCAGAATACGAGTGTTAAGTCGCTGGGTAAAAGTCGCAACTAAAATGCGTGTACCCGAGTTTAAGTTTGTGAGAGAAAAGACATGGGGCTAGTAAAAATATGAGCAGAAAGACAAAAGCAGCGGTATCGACGAGCCGCTGGTCAAGGCTTCCCAGCAAGCAATGGCCGTCATTTATATAGACCCGATATAGTCCGGCTATGTGTAACCCACTTCTAGCCAAAATAACATTGAATCTGGTTAAATGTAATATTTTCCAAAATAACTTGCAAAATTTATGATATTCCATCATGTAAGCAAAGTCAACAGTAATTACAAGGTGTTTGGTTTCATTTCTTTGACATGTTCTATGTGTAGGCTGTGCGTAGACACGATCTAGCTCGTATATCAGCCGGCTATTTGTAGCCCATTATAGTCGAAATTGATTAATTGTAGTTTTAATTAATTGTTGGACAGGCAACGCACGAGATGATTGATATCCCATCATGTTCGCATTGGTAATAATATCTACAAGGTTCCAGTGTAATTTCATGACATGGTCGATAGTCATGATTTAGCTCTGAATTGGACGGGCTATGTGAGTCTGCTTTTAGCCCACCGGCGAAATCCAGGCAAGTACGTTTAACAGCTTGGCTATAGCCCTGATTTAGACCAGCGATTAGTATAGCCAAAATGGTCAGGGGATCTCTGGATAATCCGTAATTCGTTTGTAATAATAAAACGAAAATACCGTTTTTCTGTTTTTTGTTTCAAAACGAAAAACCAAATAACCGTTTTTGGTGTCAGAATCAAAAAACGAAAAACCAATTAAAACCGACCCGTTTTTCTTTTTTGGCGATCATTTTTATTGTTATTCCTTTATGAACAAAGAATGAAGAGAGTCTTTGAACTTCAGTCAATTCGTTTTTCGTTTATAAACCAAAAACGGAAGTCACGTGGTCTATTCCTTTTTTGGAAGCGACAGTAACCGGAAACACTTTCAAAATAAAAGTTATAGTTAGCAAGGTGATTGTAGACTAAAACTGAACTAATATAACGTTTTTTAGTACAACTAAAGTAGCACTGGGTGTGAAAAAACACTTTAGTTAACTGAAATAAAAATTAAAACTAAATATATATATATAAATATAGCTGCGAGCAGCGATTACGGGCCCAAGCCGGTGGCACCGCAACCCCGGTTCCTTTAGTTACCTAAAGGCACCGGGGTGGCGGTGCCGCCGACTTTGGCCCTTCATCGCTGCTCGCAGCTATATTTATATATATATATATAAAAAAAGCCGGTGGCATCGCCACCCTGGTGCCTTTAGGGTTATTGTGCATGACGTGACACAAAATATCAAAATATCTGCTCGCTATCTGCCGAACGGCTCTGGTAGTTCCGCTTCAGCACTGATGATGTTGTAGAAATAGTGCGCTCTGGTTGGTCTGGATTATTCGGGATTTTTTATTTTATACAGAAATAATTTATTTATAATTCAGATGAGAATAAAGTTAGTGTTGATTAAAATGGAGGAAAACAAATATATTGATCTGAAATATAGCACATTCATTTAAATTTATTTAGGTTCAATTACCAAACATACAATCTTAATTTAATTAAAAGCAAACAATGCATTTAAAATATATGGGTTGTAATATGCACATTTTCTTTTTAATAAAAAAAAGATATATATCCAAAAAGACAAGGCCTTAAAGGGTTAAACTCTTGTAACAGACACAATCTCTCTCTCTCTCTCACACACACACACACACGCACACACACACACACACACACACACACACACACACACACACACACACACACACACACACACACACACACACACACACACACACACACACACACACACACACACACACACACACACACACACACACACACACACACACACACACACACACACACACACACACACACACACACACACACGGTTTAAAAGCAAGAAATATTTATCTAACCTGTTTAAAACAGTCTGCCGGTGCCATCTTTTAAACATTCATCATATTGCATTGGTTTTAATTTCTTGACCTCAAACAGAGCACTAATCTGTTTATTTTTAAGTTATTGATTAAAAAAGAAAAGATCACAAATGCGTTTTTAGTCATATAGTATTATTTTATACAGAAATAAATTATTTGTAATTCAGCTGAGAATAATTTTAAGGAAAACAAATATATTGATCTGAATTATAGCACATGTTTTTTTTAAATAAATTCAAGCAATACCCCCCCCACCAAATATATAACAGTCTGTTACATTTTGAGCCTTGAATTGGACTCTCAAGGGTTGGCTTTCTAAATATGTATGTGTTATTATGTGTCTATTCAGAATGACTTATGAGCAGAAACCTTTTTATTTTGGATATGTCAGGAATGCATCACTAGCCAAAATTGGGGATGTCTAGAAAGGGTAAATAAGCTTTAAAATCAAGAGAACAATAGGACACAATTTGACACAAGAGGGCAGTATAGCCCTATTTATGATTTTGAGTTAAAACTATCACCCGAAGAGATTCTAAAAGAATGGTAAAGTTTGATGCGTTGCCACGGCAACAGTTTCAAAGATATCAAGAATCCATTCACAGGTCTTCATCTGCCGTGTATTTACATTATACAGATGAAGTTTGAAGCAAATCGGGTAAAAATAAGAGGGTGATTTCAAAGCATTTTGAAAGTGACACACTTCCTGCTGCCAGTTGGTGGCGCTATAACTTTGACTCACAATAGTCACATCCATGTGATCAGACTCTTACAGCGAACACACTGCTGAAGTTTTATCAAGATCAGTTAATGTATGCAGAAGTTATAACACACTTCCTGTTTCCATTATTCGCCATAAATTCGTTTCCTCGCCACGGCCAAACCGTTCGAGATATCAAAAATCCCCTGGCAATTTTTCATCCTCAATGTCTTGACTTCATGCTGACCAAGTTTCGTGGCGATTGGTTGAATTCTCTAGAAGTAGTATATCGAATTCCAGGGGCATACGCTTCCAAACAAACCATAATAGCTGAATTCCTGTTGGGCTGGGGTAAAAAGTAAAAGTACAAAGGATATATGAACCGATGAGATCTATATGTGTACCGAGTTTCATATTATTACATGCAAGCGTGTTTGATTTATGGACCAAGTATTCGGACCCCGTTCCAGGGGGCGCTGTCGAGCCCCCCTGCCACGCCCGGGTACCAGCTTCAGCCCAGCCCTGATGGCCCCATGTTCTGACCCGTGTGCAAAGTTTCAAGAGTTTTTGAGCACGTTAAGGGCCCCAAAAGTGGGCTGAGAGTCTCAAAAGTATTCAAAAAGAATATTAAAGTTTGATGCATAGTCACGGCAACAGCATCTAAGATATCAACAATCCTTTCACAGGTCTACATCTGGCTTGTGTCTACATTATACACATCAAGTTTGAAGCAAATCGGGTAAAGCCTGTTTGATTTATAGACCAAGTTTTCGGACGCCCGTTCCAGGGTGCGCTGTCGAGCCCCCCTGCCACGCCCGGGTACCAGCTTCAGCCCGGCCCTGATGGCCACGGTTTCTGACCCGTGTGCAAAGTTTCAAGAGTTTTTGAGCATGTTAAGGGCCCCAAAAGTGCGCTAAGAATCTCAAAAGTATCCAAAAAGAATATTAAAGTTTGATGCGTTGTCACGGCAACAGCATCTAAGATATCAACAATCCTTTCACAGGTCTACATCTGGCTTGTGTCTACATTATACACATCAAGTTTGAAGCAAATCGGGTAAAGCCTGTTGGATATATGGACCAAATTGTCGGACCCATTCAAGGGGGCGCTGTCGAGCCCCCCTGCCACGCCCGGGTACCAGCTTCAGCCCGGCCCTGATGGCCGCGGGTTTTGTCCCGTGTGCAAAGTTTCAAGAGTTTTCGAGCACGTTAAGAACCCCAAAAGTGCCCGAAAGCATAAAAAAGCATGAAAAAGCTTAAAAAAAGGAATATTAAAGTTTGATGCATTGCCATGGCAACAGTGTCTAAGATATCAATAATCCTTTCACAGGTCTACATCTGTCGTGTGTTTACATTATGCACATGAAGTTTGAAGCAAATCGGGTAAAAATAAGAGGGTGATTTAAAAGCATTTTGAAAGTGACACACTTCCTGCTGCCAGTTGGTGGCGCTATAACTTTGACTCACAATAGTCACATCCATGTGATCGGGCTCTTACAACGAACACACTGCTGAAGTTTCATCAAGATTAGTTAATGTATGCAGTAGTTATAACACACTTCCTGTTTCACGTTTCTCGCCATAATTTCGTTTCCTCGCCACGGCCAAACCGTTCGAGATATCAAAAATCCCCTCGCAAACTTTCATCCTCAATGTCTTGACTTCACGCTGACCGAGTTTCGTGCCGTGTGTTTGAATTCTCTAGGAGGAGTGTTTCACATTCCATTGCATGCGTTTTCCAAACAAGCCTAAATAGCCGACTTCCTGTTGGGCTGGGGTAAAAAGTTAGAGTGCGAAGTATATATGAAACGATGAGATCTACATGTGTACCGAGTTTCATATTATTACATGCAAGCGTGTTTGATTTATGGACCATGTTTTCGGACCCCGTTCCAGGGGGCGCTGTCGAGCCCCCCTGCCACGCCCGGGTACCATCTTCAGCCCGGCCCTGATGGCCGCGGGTTCTGACATGTGTGCAAAGTTTCAGGAGTTTTTGAGCATGTTAAGGCCTCCAAAAGTGTCCAAAAGGTAGAAGAAAAATAATAATAATAATAATAATAATAATAATAATAAATAATCCTTAGGAAAACAATAGGGCCTTCGCCCTTTGGGCTTGGGCCCTAATAATCCTTAGGAAAACAATAGGGCCTTCGCCCTTTGGGCTTGGGCCCTAATAAATAATCCTTAGGAAAACAATAGGGCCTTCGCCCTTAGGGCTTGGGCCCTAATAAAATAATAACTCTGGCTGTTAGGGAGAATTAAACATTTGTAAGACCATTGGTGACCTGTAACTTCAGATTAAGACAAGTGAACTCATTTTATATGTATCTTAGGATAGCAGGTAGCCTATTTATGTATAGGTTTCTATTATTTAATTCACATTTTAGTTTTGTAACATATATATATATATATATATATATATATATATATATATATATATATATATATATATATATATATATTTTATTTAACAGTCAGACATACATACAAACCAACATAGTACAGTAGTAATTCCAGAAGTGACATAAAAGTGATATAATTGTTTGATCTAAGTGTGTATGTGAGCGGGTGTGAGTGTGGGTATGTGTATGTGTGTGTATGCGTAAACAAAGTAACCATTTATTATTTATTACCATTGTCATTACCATCACCACCCCACTCCCCACTACCACCATATTGCCAATATTGTGTTGGTCGATTTTTATTTCCATCCTTCCTCCTATGTAACAATTGCCATTGTCAATCCTGTATAAAACAAAATATGATATAATAAGATAGTATAAGATAACCTTCCCCCATATCTCATCAGTCCCTATCTTTTCCAAATGTTTTTTTTTTTTTTTTTTTTTTTTGTGTGTGTGTGTGTTATGCGCAATGTCTAAGGTGCATTAAAAGAGGGAGTACAGTGCGAGAGTGTCTCAAATTGGGACAGAGATGCTGTCCCGTTGAAACCACTTCTCGTCTGTCTTGCCTGCCCTGGTGTTTGTGAGGTTTTCCATATATACATATTCCTTTTCTTTTTTTTTTTTTTTTTTTTTCTTTTTTTTTCATTCTATGTTGTGGTGCATTAAAAACCCATGAAGAGATAAGTGGGAATTATTGCAGTAGTGATGATAATGACATTTAATTCCAATACAGCATTGACAATGGCAATATTGATGATAATAATAATGATAATAATAATATTATTAATAAATGATAATGATGATGGCAGTGGTGATCGCAATGGTGAGAGCAAAAGACAGCAACAACAGCAATTACAACAATGAAAAGATAAAAGTGAAAATAGTAATCATAACAATAACAGTGAAGATAGTGTTGTGGAAAAAATTTTAATAGTCATTTATTCCTAATCTATTCAATGTGTAAAAGTATATGTGTGTACGTGCTTGTGCGTGACGTTTCAGGAATATATGGGACAGGACATCTCGACCTTAGGAATGGTCAGATTTGGCTGGTTTATTCCAGTACCAGTTTGTGTTATTAAGTAGAAACTGAACAGAAGTGGGGGCCTTATCTGGGTGGAAAAGTACAGCGAGTAAGAAGGAACCTTGAAAAGAGTATAAAAGCTGTCTCATGTCTTCCTGGTGCGCGCCACTCACTTCACAGAATGTAACGGCTGTGATGGCGACTGGGCCTTCTTGCAAGAATAAATATTTCTCTTTTTATTAATTTGACTCTGAGTGTCTCTTACGCAGTGATGATGTTTAACAGAAGTTTTTGCCACAACAATTGGTGTCAGAGAAGTGGGATTCCTTGGCAGTGCCTCCTGGACCTGAGAGCGGACGGTGTTTGGCCACCTGGACTGAGCAGTTCCAGCTCTACCTCGTAAGTTTCAGAGAGAGGGGCCGACCGCTATCAGGGCCAGGAGAAGCTCCACTGGAATCAGATGAAAACGAACCCGTGGCAACTCAAGACATCTCTGGTAAGAGACGGCTAAAATATTTTCTTTTGGTCTAAAATATTTTTAAATTTGTGGGTAAAACCATGGTGGCTGTGTCTGTTAGCTTCTGTGGTGTAAGTCAAGAAAACTGATGCAATAGGGCTAACTGTGCGAGGAGGCGTTCTGCAAAACCAGTCAGGGACGGTTTTGTAGACGAGGGATCTTCGTGCAGCAGTTTATTGGGGGTCAATTGAGACTTACTTACGAACGGGTCGTAGTTAATACAGTAGGGCTAACTGCGTGGGGAGGCGTTCTGCAGAACCAGTCAGGGACGGTTTTGTAGACGAAGGATCTTCACGTAGCAGTCTACTGAGCGTTAATCGATCTGCAAAAGCACTGGGTGCGCCCTTTCTGGTCTTGGGTTAAGTGATCAGATCTGGTGGAGACGTCCATCAGATTATTAGACGCGTCGAACAGAAAATCCACGGAAGTGACAGAAGCAGCCAATATGGGTAAATCTCAGAGCAAGTTTGCAAAATTTGATACACCGGTTTTCTGTAAAAATTAGGACAAGTATGGGGGAAAATATATGTTAGATATTGGGAAAAAAAAAAAAAAACCTGATAAAATCTGTAAAAAAAAATCTGTAAAATCTGAAAAAAACTATTGATAAAATACCATGATTTCCAGGACTGAACACAACTAGACTAAGAGTGTGCGAGAATCAGTTGAACAGACCAGTGAGAAACAAAAGTTTTTACTTCTTCATCCAGTAAATGGATGCATGACATTAGATGTCTATAGAACTTAATTTTATAATGATAAGGATTGAAGTAGCAAGCAGCAATAAGGCTGTCTGTGTGAAATAGAGTGATAGCGTGATATAAATATAGAGTGAAACTGTAAGTGTAGACTTGGTGGAAGAGGGAAAAGGGGAAGGCAAGAAGGTTGGTGTGTGAGATATGTTTGTGTGGGGATTGTGCAAACAATCATGTACTGGTTAGATAATGAAGGAACTGGCATGTTTGAGAAAAGAAAGGAGAGGATACAGAAAGAAATGGCATGTAGGGGAAGATTGAGAAGAAATATAGTAGAAAACTATATGTGATGAAAATAAAATGTCTGACAGAATTTAAGGAAGTCAAATTAACTGTTTAATTGGTATGAAAATACAGTTTTAGAATAAAATAAGGCATTGTATGATTGACAGGAATTAACATGACATGAAGAATGTTTTAAGCAGTATGGGGAACAATTCTATATTTTTAATGGTAAAATAAAGATTGAAATTAGGTTTAGTTTTAGTTTGACAAACATTGTTTTTGAACCTAAGGGGTCTATAATGGGGTAGCATATCCTGGTGTTTATGATTGCAGACAATGTCTGTATTTAATATCTGAGGAGTGACTGAGGGTTCGATCAAGGTCGAGAGTACAGGAGCAGTGTCTTCTTATTCAGCCCGGCTTTTTGGATGTTAGATATGCACTTGTTCTGTAATCAGTGTTGATGATAATAGCAAATTAGTAAAATGTAAAGACAGCTATGTCCAAAGTTTCCGGAAATCAATAATGTATGTTGTGCCAGTAATAATGATGATTCGGCTATTGTTGTATCTGCCATTGGTGGACTGTAAAAGAATATGGAGCACTGCTTATCAGTGGCTCTGTTTGCATTCCTCAATGGAACACACTGCTTCAAGGGTGTGCAGTAAGTTAGAGCAGATGGAGAGTGTTTAAATTGTGGTCAGCAGGACCATTTAACATGTAAATGCCCAAGAAGGTGTTTGAAAATGTGATAGTGACACATTTCTGGTAATAATGTGGGTTTGAAAGTAGATCAGTGTTTAAGTGACGATATTAACATTTCGTCTGAGAAAGAATAAGAGAAAAAAAAAAAAAAAAAAACAAGGTCAAAAGATTGAAGTCTTAAAGTGAATCCTTTGAAAATATCTATAATAGTAATTATTATAAGTGAATTGATGAATACAGTTTGATGTAAAATTAATGACTCCAACAAATGGGAGTTGCAGAAAAGTAACTAAAAGGATGATTGTGTTTTAATTAAACATTTTAAAAAGGGTTTAGATTATATAGAACTAGAATAATTAATTAAGATCAAATAAGCAGAGGCAGTAGGCTACTGAATTAACAGTTCCTAAAATGTAAAATGTAAAAGGCATCTGATTAAACAAACAGCTTGAAAAGTGTTGACCATGAAAGAACTAGAAGCTGATGTTTTGCTTTTAAAAGATAAGTTTGTTAGGAGCTGTAATGAAACAGCTCACTTATCTGAATCTGATGTGTGCTGTGGCTGTAAACAGCCAGTACGACAGAGACACAATCTGAGTGGAGATCTGTAATGTCTAAATTCCCTGTATGGGCAAAAGACAACTATAAAATTATGTTTATTTGGAAACAAATGTCATTTCTGGCAAAGATGCCTTAAGCTGGGATAGTTAAAAGATTATAGATAAAAGTTTGATGATTAGAAATATTTGAGAGAACAGTTTACCTGTCCTGAATGCCTCAGAGTCTCTCTCAGTCACTTTCAGCTAACAGGCTGTTATCTGACCCTGTGTCATAAGTAATAATAAGCTATTTATAGTAAAGCACAGTGTTTCAGTTGAAAAATCAGACACAGAGATGTTAAAGAAACCATTGCCATTAAGAGGGCAATTTGTATTGGTGAATGTTTTAAATGTAAAACTGGACGACTTTAAAGAAGTCTTTAAAATAATAATGCAGACCTTAAATGATAGAAATAACATTTTTGATTATTTTATTTTAGGACCAGTAACTTCTCTGTCTTATCTTAAGTCTCCACCATTGAAACAGGCCCGATGGCTACGGCTACAGATGTATAGCTAGGTTGATGATTTTAAGATGGTTAATGGATTTTAGTGATTAAATACTGCTGTTATTAACCTGTCTCCCTGTGTAAACACTATTAGGCAATCAGAATGGCTCTGGTGACTCTTGAACGTACCTTTCCTAAAGCTCCAGAAAACAGCTGTTCTGTTAAAGAAAACTGATTGTGTGATGGGAGAGAGAGGTCACCAGTTTGTAAGCGGTCACCAGTGTGTACGTGGCTACTCAAGGACGGGATGATTCTCCTGGCCAGGGGACAGCCTAACGCAGGGGGTCACGGACATTGGGCACCTCAGGACGGGGGTGTGGTACATGCAAGAAAGGTAGTGAGAGTTGAGCGCTGACTACTGGAGGCCACTGGGGTCAGCAGAGCATTGAGAGGTGAGATGCGCTGTGACGAGTTGCGGCAGTCTGACCCAAGAGAATGTGAGTTCCTCTATACCACTTGCCAGAAGAAACCGCATAATCGTACGCTTGTTTTTCATTGTGACAAGTATCTGCAATTATGCCAGGGGACAACACCCTGAAGAGAAAATTATAGATAAAGAGCTATGGGGGAGGGGCTTTCGAGAGCTACCTGAAACATGAGGGGATTGCCATTATTTGTGATGGGAGACAGGAACAAAACTTTTTATGTATTGGCTGCCCCATGGGCAAGAATAAGAAAATTTATAGAAGTGTTGATTTTGAACTAATATGTTTTAACTCCTGAAGGTCGTTTGACATGGTGGGTGGCTAAAGATGAAGACAGTTTTTGATTTGAGAAAAATCTGGATAACAAAATTGAATGGTAAAAGGATAGTGATTAATTTAATGTAATTATTATTTGTTAATAAGAGAGAGAGACTGTTTGAGTGGAGGAAGGGATGGTAAACTGTGTCTGTCTTTCTGTTGTCGGCCTGCTAGAGCAAGCTGAAGCAAAATAATGATAAGGAAAATTAAACAAAGCAACCCAGCTGACTTGTCTAAAAATCTAATGAATAATGAACAGAAATGCTTTGCAACTGGTTAAGAGACCATGTAAAATTAGGCAAAAGCTACAGAAAATGTGAAGTTTAAAATCTTACTCAAAATTTAAATCTTTTTAGCAATAATATAAAGAAAGGCGAACATTGAGAATGAGTAGTTAAGATATGGGTGTCTAGTATGAGTGTGTGTGTGATGGTGACAGCACTTTAGGTCTTGTATGTACTAGTTTGGGGTACTAATATTCCGCCTGAATAGTGAGTATATTGTTTCATCATTACAGATGGGTTGAGGCAAATGACAAATTTTAAAGAAGGCGATAATTGTGAGTGGATCTGATGAAAAGATGATACAGAACATAGAACGAGCTTTAAATTGATTGGTCATCAAGCTCTGTCTGGTATTAATTACGTTTGTCTTTTGTGATGTTGATTTGAATTACGTTCTGGATCAGTTTAAGTATTTGTGTAAATTGGAATTGTGGAGTTGTAGATCACCATCTGGCATGGGCTGAGATAAATGAAAATGTTATAGATTTGATGGCAACAACAAAGTGACATATTGGCTAAGTCAAACATGAAATTATCAAGAGAGCCCCTAAAAATGTATGATTATTGTGGGCAGAAGGATGAGAATGTTATTTGACTGACATTGACCAAGTGACCAAGTCTGTACAGCACGACCTGACTTGATAGAAACAATTGATGACTTTGAAAATGTTTGTAGATGACTGAATTAAGAGACCAAACAACAGGCCTGAAAAGCAGTATACGCTGTGAGACCAAGGGCCTTTGCCCTTCAAATACTTCGTTGAGCAGATGAGATTGTGGCTTTAAGTGAAGAATGTAATATTTTTGTTTCAGAGACAGCAAAATATGTAAACAACGTTTGGGTTAGTGTTGATGCAAACTTTATCAAAACACTATGTTAAATGCTATGTTAAATTGAGGCACGAGTTGAGTCGTGCATCAAAAGGAGGGACAATATATGTTGTGAGGACACTGGGTCTAATTGGGTAAAAGGCCGTCCCAAACAAAATTTGCTTTCTGTAAATGTATTTGCAGGATTGTTTCAACAGGAAACGCCAGGGTATCGAAGGCCCCGGGAGAACAGTAGACAAAAGAAACTACGTGTAGTTTTACTATCTGAAAATAACCTCGACATTTTGTTTTCTTTCCAGAGAATGGAGCGGAGCATAACTTAAAATTTTCCTTTCACAGAATGTCAGATTGGATTGCAGCTAACAGAATGATTCTGTTCCAAAATGTATAAATATTGTGTTGTTGACATGAGTAAAGCGGGTTGAATGTTAATGTAATAGTTGAATGAGTTTCAGGTTGTTGGAGTGGCCAGATGTTGAGAATAAATTTGGAACTAATAATGTATATAATCAGTAAACAAATGGTGAAAATTCCACAGGTCACACCAGAAGGACGACCAGCAGCACTAACAAAACACTTAAGATCTCCATTCACAGGTGACAGAGGCTATGGTCCACTCCACAAACAAGGTTGCAAGGATGGAGATTGCAACACCACCGTCCAAACATCTCACCTTAAACAACGCCAACGAGATTTGATTGGTCACTGATTAATTAGAAAGTATTTTAGGAAAATGAATGGATTGTTTGATTACTCTTTGGGGTTTCAGGGGTAGGATTGTCAATATTGTGTGTTTCCAGCTCAGTTAAATTGGTAAAATGACAGTTTTATCCAAATGATGATGACAATGACAAGAAATGTGATGAAGATGATTCTAGTAGTGGAAGCTACAGTGACATGTGTTAGACATTTGGTGTTTGTTTTTCTTTTCTTTTTCTTCTTCCTATGAATGTTTTTGTTATGAACAGATGGTTAAAAGCTGTGCTTATCCGCTATGTGATAAGGTACAAGGAGAGGGTTTTGAAATGAAGGGTTTTATTATACTTTTCTTATACTTTATATTTTGATGTAACCACTGTGGATTGATGATTTGTTGTTTTTCTAACTAGTCTGTACACTATTTCTTATTTAACTAAGGTGACTGAGGGTCAAGCTATGCTTGGGGTACAACAACAGTGATTGTTTATCTAGCCCGGCTTTAGTTGAATTCTTTATCTGCTTGCTAATACTTAAGGGACTATCCTTACAAAAACAGCCTAAGCTTTTTCTTTTCAAAATGTTATTTTCACAAATGTTTAAGAAGAGTGATCAGTTATGCGAAAACTAGAGATGAAGAGTAGTGTGATGATATGACTTAAAATTTGTCTTTTTGTTTATTATTGTGATTATGGGTAATCAGAATGATAAAAAGTGGGGATTGTTGTGGAAAAAATTTTAATAGTCATTTATTCCTAATCTATTCAATGTGTAAAAGTATATGTGTGTACGTGCTTGTGCGTGACGTTTCAGGAATATATGGGACAGGACATCTCGACCTTAGGAATGGTCAGATTTGGCTGGTTTATTCCAGTACCAGTTTGTGTTATTAAGTAGAAACTGAACAGAAGTGGGGGCCTTATCTGGGTGGAAAAGTACAGCGAGTAAGAAGGAACCTTGAAAAGAGTATAAAAGCTGTCTCATGTCTTCCTGGTGCGCGCCACTCACTTCACAGAATGTAACGGCTGTGATGGCGACTGGGCCTTCTTGCAAGAATAAATATTTCTCTTTTTATTAATTTGACTCTGAGTGTCTCTTACGCAGTGATGATGTTTAACAGAAGTTTTTGCCACAACAATAGTAATAACAATGATGACAAACAAGTTCAAATAACTAAAATGCATTAATATTCGTGGGTTGGTTAAGAAGGTGGGAGGAGTCGGAGTTGAAAACAGAGAAAGGATTCATAGCTGTAAGAGGTCAGAAAGTGTTGGACGGCAGAGGTCAGTTTCAGATGCGTAATCATGAAGGGGAGATGCGTATTCCATTGCAATGAAGTCTGTAATAAGATTTTTCCAAATGTTAATGTGTAATTTATTTCTAGTTTTCCAGTTCATGAGGATAGTTTTCTTGGCGATGGTTAGAGCTATGAGGAGTATTTTAGAGTTTAAAGTTTTATCAGTGATTGTTGTCAGGTCCCCCAGCAAGCAAAGAGAAGGCGACAGTGGGATGTGGCAGCCGACTATAGTGGATAGTGACTGTGTGACCTCTTCCCAAAAGTGTTTGATTGGAGTGCAGTGCCAGGTTGCATGGATGTATGTATCTGTAGAATTTTGAATGCAGTGTGTGCAAACTTCTGACGTGAAACCCATTTTAGCTAATCTGCTGCCCGTGTAATGTGTTCTGTGAAGTATTTTGTATTGTATTAACTGAAGATTCGCATTTTTGGACATGAGATACACTGTTAGACCTTACCAGTTTTTTTACAGTAAAATACTGTATAAAATACAATAGCATACCATTTTCCATTAAAACAGTAATATACTGTTGAAAACTAAACTAGCCTACAGGAATATACTGTGAGTTAACAGCTCTCAAAGTCCACACTCAGAGACTGTGTTCCTAATCACACCCTATACCCTCATTCACTATTCCCTATAGTAGTTCACTAATATAGTCCACTTGAATGAAAAGAAGTTGATGAATTGAGACACTGATGAACACCTGATAAACAGAATCACTGAAGGACAGAGAAACAAGAACAGAAAAAGAGAAACACAAAAAATACAACTGACTTCCAGCAACACTGAGTGTGAAACCAGTTTACAAACCAGTTTATAATTATTTCTGTCATACTTGTACAAAAGTTCTTGTTGAGAATTAACAGATAATAAAGTAAAAATAATAAAGTTTGTTGTCACCATAATGGAGATCAGTATTTGCTTTAGTTGCTCTCTTGTCCCTGGACTTCTTACATTTGTCTCTCTCTGACTGCTGTAACAATGAGTTTATAAAAGCACATTTGTTGTAGCAGGAAAAAGTCAAGAGGAAAATGTTCTTGTGGTTATGCTTTTGTGATCTGATTTTCAGATCTGTATATTTTCTGTGAATATATGGGCATTTGATATGCAACTTACATTCATTTATGGAAATAAATTAAATCTAAATATTAAATCTGTGAATCTACAACATGAAATTTATATTTTGGTTAATCATGTCTTCTGAAGAATGTTGTAATCATATATTGTATTAAAAAAATCCTGCTTGAGTCAGACACACAGACATCAACAATTATAATATGAATCTCAAAAATGGTAACAATCAAAAGTTTCTGCTAATCTGCTGCCCGTGTAATGTGTTCTGTGAAGTATTTTGTATTGTATTAACTGAAGATTCGCATTTTTGGACATGAGATACACTGTTAGACCTTACCAGTTTTTTTTACAGTAAAATACTGTATAAAATACAATAGCATACCATTTTCCATTAAAACAGTAATATACTGTTGAAAACTAAACTAGCCTACAGGAATATACTGTGAGTTAACAGCTCTCAAAGTCCACACTCAGAGACTGTGTTCCTAATCACACCCTATACCCTCATTCACTATTCCCTATAGTAGTTCACTAATATAGTCCACTTGAATGAAAAGAAGTTGATGAATTGAGACACTGATGAACACCTGATAAACAGAATCACTGAAGGACAGAGAAACAAGAACAGAAAAAGAGAAACACAAAAAATACAACTGACTTCCAGCAACACTGAGTGTGAAACCAGTTTACAAACCAGTTTATAATTATTTCTGTCATACTTGTACAAAAGTTCTTGTTGAGAATTAACAGATAATAAAGTAAAAATAATAAAGTTTGTTGTCACCATAATGGAGATCAGTATTTGCTTTAGTTGCTCTCTTGTCCCTGGACTTCTTACATTTGTCTCTCTCTGACTGCTGTAACAATGAGTTTATAAAAGCACATTTGTTGTAGCAGGAAAAAGTCAAGAGGAAAATGTTCTTGTGGTTATGCTTTTGTGATCTGATTTTCAGATCTGTATATTTTCTGTGAATATATGGGCATTTGATATGCAACTTACATTCATTTATGGAAATAAATTAAATCTAAATATTAAATCTGTGAATCTACAACATGAAATTTATATTTTGGTTAATCATGTCTTCTGAAGAATGTTGTAATCATATATTGTATTAAAAAAATCCTGCTTGAGTCAGACACACAGACATCAACAATTATAATATGAATCTCAAAAATGGTAACAATCAAAAGTTTCATGCAGCAGTGCATGCTGGGTTCCAGGATAGTCTAAAACTCCCAGCATGCACTGCTGCATGAATAAAAAAATATTGCCACCATTGTTGAGATTAATGTGCTAAATTGTGATATCTCTGTTTCTTCAGGACATTTTAGCTCTGTTTTTTTTTGTTTATGTATGATGTGTTAAAAAAAATGAGTCATTGAAATTTATTGCTGTGGTTTCACGGTGGTGGTAATGTAACACTTTTGGTTGAGGATTAAACTTTGAATGAGTGAGAACGATTTCTTTAGTGGATGACCAGACAATATGATGATTTTTTATATTTTGACAAATCCAATTATTAATAAACTGTGTGTGTGCACAAGTGTGACTTGCAAAAACACAGTTCAAGCAGCAATAAAAAAAACACGTTATAGCATCAGCATACCAACTAAAGCAAACACTGATCTCTTTAATGGTAACTTCAAACCAAACATTTTCAATTAAACATCTCAATAACAACTTCTGTAAGATGTATGACAGAAATAAAGCCATACTGGTTAATAATAAGTGTAATAATGTGTAATGGCTGGAAGTCAGTTGTAGGTCTTGTGTTTCTCTATTTTCTGTCCTTGTTGTTCATCTTTCCTTCAGTGATTCTGCTTGTTAACAGCAGGTGTTCATCACTAATGCTCAACAATCACTTACATATTCCCTTAATTATCGCACTGCAACACTTTCAATGTTACTTTTACTCTTTGTAGTGTGGATTTTCCTGTGGGGTTGAAAGGGTTAACAGTGAAAGATAAAAAGACACACCCACAAAATGTATTTTAACAGCAATAAACTGTAAGTTATAAAACAGGTTTATACTGGCAACACTGTTGCCAGTAGTTTACTGTAAAATCTTGTTTTTTGGGTCACCATTGTACTGAAGAGTAGAGCCTGTGCTTCAGTCCAGGAGAAGATCTACAAACATCGTTGATATGCTGCATGTAGTTTTATTTAAAAGTCAGTGACTGTGTAGTTGCTGGTCCAGTTGAAATCTCTTTATTTTCAAAAGTTTTTTTTTTTTTGGTTTATAATTAAATAAGTTCACAATAATACTTTGCTCACATTATTAATGCATTATAAATTTTAGTTAATACTTTTAAATGACAGTTTAATGCAGTCGGTTTCTGCAAGTGAAATTAGCTAACTTGAGTTTTAGTGCATTTTTACAGTAAATAACTGGCAACAGTGTTGCCAGTATTTTACTGTAAAAAAACCCGGTAAGGGCTAACAGTGTAGATGTTTTTACAGATTTGGGTCCAGAAGTTGGCATCAGGGGCTACTGAAAGATCGTTTTCCCATTTTATTGTATATGGTCTGAAGTTGGTTTGAAATCATTTTGTATATTTTAGAGAGAAGTTTCTATGTGGAGGAAATGTTGACCAAGTCTGATATTGCCGGTGGAAGTTCTAAATTTGTGTCTCTGATGTTTATTTTTGTCAGAACAGAAGATTTGAGTTGTAGGTATTTTAAAAATTCGTTGCTCCCGATGCCATACTCCTGGGCCAGTTGCGGAAATGGTGTAAATGTGTTAGATTTGAAAATGTGCTTAATGTGGGTGATACCCTTTTCCGCCCATGTGTGAAAATTCAATGTTTTTTTATTGCTTATAAAGTCACGGTTGTTCCACAGTGGGGTGAGGTTAGATGGAGCTAATGTAGAATTTGTGATTTGGTGAAATTTCCACCAGGCTGTCAGAGTGGCAGATATAGTTACTGCATTAAAACATGTGTGTTGTTTAATTGATTTGGTGAGGAACGGTATGTCAGCTATATTTAATTCTTTGCATAGTGATTGTTCTATATCTAGCCATATAATATCAGATTGGGTGGGGTGAATCCATTTGTATATGTATTGCAGTTGGTTAGCCATTGAGTAATATTGGAAATTTGGTGCTTCTAGTCCTCCTTGAACCTTACTTTTTTGTAGTGTAGTGAGTTTAATCCTTGGTGTTTTATTTTTCCAGTAGAAGCGAGTTATAATGGAGTCTAGTGATTTAAACCAGGTGAGTGTGGGGTGGGTTGGAATCATTGAAAATAGGTAATTAATTTTCGGTAAAATCGTCATTTTTATTGCTGCTATCCTGCCGATTATGGAGATTGGAAGGTTGAGCCACCTGAGCAAATCTTCTTCTATTTTTTTAGCAGTGGTGTGAAGTTGAGTGTTACCAACTCTGACAGTCTGGAGGAAATCTTAATGCCTAAGTAAGTGATGTGATCATGACATATAGGTATCGGTGATTGATGGGGTGCCACATCCCATTTGGTTTTATGTAAAGGGAGGATGAAAGATTTATTCCAGTTTATTGCATAATCTGATATTTTTGAGAAGGATTGGATTGTTTTAATTATTTCTTGAGTAGATGCTAGGGGTTCTTGTATATATAGTAGGATATCATCTGCATAAAGTGAGATTTTATGTGTTTGTTGTGGTGTTTCAATACCTTTGATTGCTGGGTTTTGACGGATAGCTGCTGCTAAAGGTTCAATAAAAATCGTGAATAGGGATGGAGAGAGTGGACATCCCTGCCTCGTCCCCCTGTGCAGTGTGAAGCTTTGTGATGTTAGTCCATTGGTTGTGACTGTGGCCGATGGTGATGTGTATAAAATCTTGATCCAGTTAATAAATGACTCTCCAAAGCCGAATTTTTGTAACGTGCACTGTAAAAAAAATCCCCGTAAAAAAACGGTAATATTCCGGCAGCTGGGGTGCCAGGAATGTACCGTTAATTTACAGCTCTCCTTTTTTACAGTATGTTACCGTAAAAATAACATGACAGGTAACTCATATCATTTGAAACCGATTGCTTTAAACAGTTTGAGTTCAAAAACTAGTATTTATACTGATAGTACCATAAAATTCCTTCATTAGAGTTCACTGAAAATGAATATCTCTTTATACAAAACTGCAAACACCTAATGTGTAATAGTGAATTAATTAAAAACGTGATTTTAACTTAAGTCTTTGCAGTTCTTATAGTGAACACTAGCACACATGTATGTGTTAAAGTACTTAGCAAGGAGACTGTCACTGCATACGCAACTACAGAGTCACTGCTTTTAAATAAAGCAACAGACAGCATAACATCAGTGTTCCTCTGCTCATCTCTGACTGAGGCACAGGCTCTACTCTCCAGCACAATGGTGACTCACAAAACTCATTAATTAAACTAACATATCTCTCCTATATCATCCTGTGCAAAACACATAAAACACTTCAGCTTAATATTTACTCTCCTTATCAGTTATTGACTTTGCATAACTTTTTTCTATGAACTTTCACTAATATTTCAGTGAAATTAACTTATTTTGTTTAATACACCTGACTGTAACATTTTACAGTAAATTACAGTTTTCCTTGATTTTACAGTAATCTTCTGGCAGCTGGGGTGCCATTATATTGCTGTTTTTCTACAGTGTTATGCCGTATATTTATTTTACAGTTGATTACTGTTAAAATACGCTTCACTCTGTTTTTTTTGTTTGTTTTTTACACATTTAACCCTTTCAACCCCACTGCAAAACTTCAGTTTAAAAATGAACACTTGTGTGTCCACACTACATAGTGTTGGAGTAACACTGAAGCAGTGTTGAAGTTAATGATATAATTCAGTGATTAATCAAATGATGATTGAGCATTAGTGATGCACACCTGATGTTAACAAGCAGAATCACTGAAGGACAGAGAAACAACAAGAAGATAAAAAAGCGAAACAAGAACTACAACTGACTTCAGCCACAGAATACATTAAATCTGAAGATCTCAGCAGAGGAGGATTAAACAACTCCACAAACAGCATTACCAGCTTCATTTATTACTAACCAGACTGACAAATTGACAGATACATCTACATAAATTCCTATTGAGTATTAACAGAGGTTTAGATGTTGTTTTGTTTCATTTGACGTTACCATTATGGAGATCAGTGTTTGCTTTAGTTGGGCTCTTGACCCTTGACTTTAATCTTAATTATACTTTGATTGCACTAACTGTGAGTTTTTTAGACTCATTTGTTATGGCAAAAACAAAGCCAACAAAAATGAGAACATGTATTAAAGATCATAATGTCATTATATAATGTTTGCTTCACAGCCTGTGTCTATTCCTTATTAATAATGTGTTGATTATATTACTAGACTGTGATATTACAGCAAAAGAACAAGCACTGCATGCGTAATCAGTTATGAAGGATTCCTATACTCATCATTCACTAAAAAAAATTGAACTATGGCTGTACTTCGACACACACAAACATAAATAATCAGCCAATGAATCTCAATAATGGTGACAATCAACAAAAAAGATAACATCAAATCTGAACATCACAAAACACACTATTTAAAGTAAAAACAAAACCAACAGCAAAAATAAAAGCAAAAAGTAAAAATTAAAGCAAATAACCTGACAATTCAGCTGCATAATGTATTCATGCTGCAATGCATGCTGGGAGTCATGGCTTTTTTTGGTACCCAACATGCATTGCAGCATACACCTTAAGATTGTCACCATTGTTGAGATTCATATGCCGATTCTTGATCCCTGTGTGTGTCTGGCTGATCAAGAAGTACAAAATGTTTTGTGGAAACTTCTTAAAATCATTTTCAGAACGGCAAATTCATGATAAATCTCAATTTATAAAACCACAATGACATCAAAATCAAAAATACAAATAATCATTTGCATAATCTTTATCAATGTCAGGCAATAATTGAGATTACTGAGTAAATCAGGCCATTATAGGATGATTGTGACTGGAGACAAACAACGTTTGACATCCTGTTTTCTTCAGCTTTGAGCCATAGCTAATGTATTTTAAAAATCACAGCTACAGCAGCTAAAGAAAGACTTACGTTCAAAAGTCAAGGGTCAAGAGCCCAACTAAAGCAATCACTGATCACCATTATGGTAACATCAAATGAAAATAAAATGACATCTAAACCTATGTCAGCTTTTAATAAGAACTTCTGTAGCCGTCTGACAGAAATAAAGTCAGTCTGGTTAGTAATAAGTGAAGCTGGTAATGCTGTTTGTGGAGATGTTTAATTCTCCTCTGCTGAGATCTTCAGAATTAATGTCTTTTATCTTGATTCCATCTTTTTTTCTGTTCTTCTTGTTCCTCTCTCCTTTAGTGATTCTGATTGTTATCCGCAGGTGTTCACCAGGGTCTCAATTAACTTAAAAAATTAACTGAATTATTCACTCAGTCAAGTGGACTATATTAGTGAACTAATGTAGGGAATTGTGAATGAGGGTCTGATTTTGTACACAGCATTTTTAGTGTCGACTTCGAGCGCTGTTAATTCACAGTATACTACTGTAGGCTACTTTCTCGAAAACGACAAACATCACCCCGAATGCATTTTCTCTATGGTATATTACTGTTTTAATGGAAAACAGTATGTTACTGTAAAATTACAACTATTTTAGTATGTTTTTTTACAGATTTTTTTTACAGTGTGGTGAATAAAAATTTCCAGTTGACCCTATCAAAAGCTTTTTCGGCGTCTAATGTGGCAATGAGAGTATCTTTCTGTTGTACTGATGAGTAGTGCATTAAATTGTATAATCTGCGGGTGTTATTGGATACGTGTCTACCTTTTATAAAGCCGGTCTGATCAGGGGGATTATATACACTGTAAAAAAATCTGTAAAAAAACATACTAAAATAGTTGTAATTTTACAGTAACATACTGTTTTCCATTAAAACAGTAATATACCGTAGAAAAAATGCATTCGGGGTGATGTTTGTCGTTTTCGAGAAAGTAGCCTACAGTAGTATACTGTGAATTAACAGCACTCGAAGTCGACACTAAGAGGCTGTGTTCAAAATCAGACCCTCATTCACCATTTCCTTGCATTAGTTCACTAATATAGTCCACTTGACTGAGTGAATAATTCAGTTAATTTTTTAAGTTAATTGAGACCCTGGTGAACACCTGCTGATAACAATCAGAATCACTAAAGGAGAGAGGAACAAGAAGAACAGAAAAAAAGATGGAATCAAGATAAAAGACATTAAATCTGAAGATCTCAGCAGAGGAGGATTAAACAACTCCACAAACAGCATTACCAGCTTCACTTATTACTAACCAGACTGACTTTATTTCTGTCAGACGTCTACAGACGTTCTTATTAAAAGGTGACAGAGGTTTAGATGTCATTTTATTTTCATTTGATGTTACCATAATGGTGATCAGTGATTGCTTTAGTTGGGCTCTTGACCCTTGACTTTTGAACTTTAGTTTTTCTTTGGCTGCTGTAGCTGTGATTTTTAAAATACATTAGCTATGGCTCAAAGCTGAAGAAAACAAGATGACAAGCGCTGTTTGTCTCCAGTCACAATCATCATATAATGGCCTGATTTACTCACTAATCTCATTCATTGCCTGACATTGATAATCATTGATTATTTATATATTTGATTTTGATGTCATTGTGGTTTTATAAATTAAGATTTCTCGTGGATTAGTGATGTGTCGTTCATGAACGATTTGTTCATTTTGAACGAATCTTTAATATGACTCGGGACTACCGAGTTGTCTCAGAGAGTGATTCGTTCATTTCGTGTTGACCGCGCATGCGCATTGCGCAACATATGGGTTCTGAATCTGTACTGGAAACAGAAATGATTAGTTCATCTCTCGAGTCTTCGGGTTCGGGACGGCTCCGAGTCCTTCGTTCTTCCTGTCAGTCCCATAGAGGCTATGCTGTCAGTCCCGGAAAGAGAAATGATTAGTTCATCTTTCGAGTCTCGAATCTCGGGTTCGGCCGGGTCCGAGTCCTTCGTTCTTCCTGTCAGTCCCGGAAAGAGAAATGATTAGTTCATCTTTCGAGTCTCGGGTTCGGCCGGGTCCGAGTCCTTCATTCTTCCTGTCAGTCCCATAGAGGCTGTCAGTCCCGGAAAGAGAAATGATTAGTTCATCTTTCGAGTCTCGGGTTTGAGTCCTTCGTTCTTTTGTCACGTGACTTGTCACCGTATTGAATAGCCTACTAACAACCTTTTTACAAACAAGCACGTAGTTATAATAGTAGTTAATTCATGTATAATATATAATAAAACACACCACAGATGCACAAGTTCTAAACATTTAGAAAAGAGACGGACAGGGACAATAATAAGATGGAACTTTTATTTTTCAGATAATGTTTATTGCACATATTTAGAAATGTATATTCCTAAATATAAAACAATAGGCTTATACATTCAGACGCAGTCAATACGAATCTAATACCAGATACCAACGGTCACGTGACAAAAGAACGAAGGACTCAAACCCGAAGACTCGAAAGATGAACTAATCATTTCTCTTTCCGGGAGTGACAGCATCGGCTCTATGGGACTGACAGGAAGAACGAAGGACTCGGACCCGGCCGAACCCGAGACTCGAAAGATGAACTAATCATTTCTCTTTCCGGTCCTGCTGTCACACACGGCACGGTCGGCCCAGCAGACAGATCAGAGTCAGACACTGACGAGTCGACAACTAACGTCTCGAGACACGAGAGGAGAACTAACCTGATATAATTATGAAGTTGCAAAGGAAAGGACGTCTCGGATCAGGAGATGAGGTGAACTAACAGAATCAGACTGCAATACCCTATACAATAACTAATAACCCAACAACTAATCAATTAATAAAACATTTAGGTTTCCTATAATTTGGCTTTGGCTGCATTACCCTATTGTTTATTTTTATTATTTTTACAAATGTAATCAACATTTTCGTAAGTACTAGATGTGTTGGTATATTTAACATGCCATTTTAATTATATTATGCTGAAATGAACGAAATGAACGAAATGACTCGAAAAAAGATTCGTTCATTTTGCTGAACGAGACTCAAAGATCCGAGTCAGTAAAATGATCCGAACTTCCCATCACTATCGTGGATTTGCCGTTCTGAAAATAGTAATGATTTTAAGAAGCTTACACTCAAAACATTTCGTAACTCTTGATCGGCCAGACACACACAGGGATCAAGAATCGGCATATGAATCTCAACAATGGTGACAATCAAAAGGTGTATGCTGCAATGCATGTTGGGTGCCAAAAAAGCCATGACTCCCAGCATGCATTGCAGCATGAATAAATTATGCAGCTGAATTGTCTGGTTATTTGCTTTAATTTTTACCTTTTGCTTTTATTTTTGCTGTTGGTTTTGTGTTTACTTTAAATAGTGTGTTTTGTGATGTTCAGATTTGATTATTTGATTCAGATTATCTTTTTTGTTGATTGTCACCATTATTGAGATTCATTGGCTGATTATTTATGTTTGTGTGTGTCGAGGTACAGCTGTAGTTCAAATTTTTTTAGTGAATGATGAGTATAGGAATCCTTCATAACTGATTACGCATGCAGTGCTTGTTCTTTTGCTGTAGTATCACTGTCTAGTAATATAATCTACACATTATTAATAAGGAATAGACACAGGCTATGATGCAAACATTACATAATGACATTATGATGTTTATACCTGATCTAATTTTTGTTGGTTTTGTTTTTGCCATAACAAATGATTCTAAGAAACACACAGTTAGAACAGTCAAAGTAAAATTAAGGTTAAAGCCAAGGGTCAAGAGCCCAACTAAAGCAAACACTGATCTCCATAATGGTAACGTCAAATGAAACAAAACAACATCTAAACCTCTGGTAGTACTCAATAGGAATTTATGTAGATGTATCTGTCAATTTGTCAGTCTGCTTAGTAATAAGTGAAGCTGGTAATGCTGTTTGTGGAGTTGTTTAATCCTCTGCTGAGATCTTCAGATTTAATGTATTCTGTGGCTGAAGTCAGTTGTAGTTGATTAACTTCAACTCTGCTTCAGTGTTACTCCAACACTATGTAGTGTGGACACACAAGTGTTCATTTAAAACTGAAGATTTTGCAGTGGGGTTGAAAGGGTTAAATGTGTATAAAAATAAATAAATAAATAAATAAAAAAAAAACAGAGTGAAGCGTATTTTAACAGTAATCAACTGTAAAATAAATGTACGGCATAACACTGTAGAAAAACAGCAATATAATGGCACCCCAGCTGCCAGAAGATTACTGTAAAATCAAGGAAAACAGTAAATTACTGTAAAATGTTACAGTCAGATGTATTAAACAAAATAAGTTAATTTCACTGAAATATTAGTGAAAGTTCATAGAGAAAAGTTGTGCAAAGTCAATAACTGATAAGGAGAGTAAATATTAAACTGAAGTGTTTTATGTGTTTTGCACAGGATGATATAGGAGAGATATGTTAGTTTAATTGAGTTTTGTGAGTCACCATTGTGCTGGAGAGTAGAGTCTGTGCTTCATTCAGAGATGAGCAGAGAAACACTGATGTTTTGCTGTCTGTTGCTTTATTTAAAAGCAGTGACTGTGTAGTTGCTGATGCGGTGACAATCTCCTTGCTAAGTACTTTAACGCATACATGTGTGCTATTGTTCACTATAAGAACTGCAAAGACTTAAGTAAAAATCACGTTTTTAATTAATTCACTATTTCACATTAGGTGTTTGCTGTTTTATATAAAGAGATATTAATTTTCAGTGAACTCTAATGAAGGAATTGTATGGTACTATCGGTAAAAATACTATTTTTTGATCTCGAACTGTTTAAAGTAATCGGTTTCAAATGATATGAGTTACCTGTCATGTTATTTTTACGGTAACATACTGTAAAAAAGGAGAGCTGTAAATTAACGGTAAAGGGCTGTAAATTAACAGTACATTCCTGGCACCCCAGCTGCCGGAATATTACCGTTTTTTTACTGGGATTCTTTTTACAGTGTATGGTATAATTTGTTCAATTCTATGGGCTAGTGCTTTGCTAATAATTTTTGTCGACATTTATAAGTGAGATAGGACGATAGTTAAATGTGAAGGTGTGGTCTTTGTTAGGTTTAGGAATGAGTGATATAAGTGCTGTATTCATATGGGAAGGGAACTTTGCGTTATGTTTTATTTCTGTTACTGTTCTGCTAAATAATGGGTATAAGGTTGACCAAAAATGTTGGTAGAACTCAGCAGGGAAGCCATCTGGACCTGGTGCTTTATTATTTTGCATGCTTTTCAATGCGGAGTGAAGTTCTTTTTCTGTGATTGGTAATTCTAGTGTGTTTACTTGTTCCATGCTGAGTTTTGGTAGAATGGTGTTATCGAGGAATTGGGTTATGTCTTCTTGGTTTGGGTCCAGATCAGAGGAGTATAATTTTGTATAGTAATCTTGAAATATCTTGTTTATCTCAACTGGTGAATTGGTTAGCTTCCCTGCCGAGTTTCTGATGGAGGTTATTGCTGTTCTTTCTTTATTTCTTTTAATTTGACTGGCTAAATATTTTCTGGATTTATTGCTATGGTGAAAAGTTTCTTGACGGAGCCTGTGAATCAGAAACTGGTTTCTTTTGTTTATTATTTCATTAAGCAAAAATGTTTTTTCTCTAATTTCTTTATAGATGCTTTCTGATTGATTATTTGCATGTAAAATTTCTAATTCTTTTATTCTTTCTTCCAGTTGGACTTCTTTTTCTCTGTCCTTTTTTTTATGTACTGAATATGATATAATTTTTCCCCGTAAAACTACTTTCCATGTTTCCCAGAGCAGTGATGGTAACATATTTATAGCCCTTCTTGCTATGTGGAAGCTCAACTAGCAGAGGTCACTCTATACTCCTTTGTTTTATTATTTATTTAATTATAAATTGATTTGGGGATGGGGGCCACAAACACCACACAACAGACACCACAGAGAAAGGACAACACCAGTAAGAGAACAGAATAAGCAAATTATTCTTCGGATGTTCATGCCTATTCCACAAGGCAGTGTAAAAACTTTTATCTTCCTTTTTGTAGAACTACAGCCAATCAATCTACACTGAAATATAGAGGGCCTTCCCTCTGGAATCATTTAAAGACTAAAATCACTTTAAACTCTTTCAAAAGAGAGCTGAAAAAATGTTAACATATAATTAAGTTTATCCTGTTCATTTGTTATATTAAAATGATTGATGTATTGATTGTATTGTCTTGCTTGATCATGTAATTTTATGTCCATTTAATCAGACTTTGGGGAGGTGTTTTTATAAGACCTCGTGGTCTTTTCACTCTCTCCCGCACAGTATGTTTTTTTTTTTTCGTTACTGGATTTGTAAAGTTGTATTTTAAATGTTATATGGGCAAAAAAATAAAAAAATAAAACAGGGATGGGGGCTTGAGACAGAGAAAAGACAAACAAACACAAAACCAAGAGACAACCAGCCAAATAACAGCAATAAACCGCTAACGTAAGAAAACAACTGAGGGAGAATCAAAAGAAGCCAGTTTGTCTGCTTCCTGACCTGAGCCCCAGATTGTCATGTTTTATCTCTAAGACTATGAGCCAAATTACTAGAGAGAAGAGCAGCACCATCCCAGGTGGGATGAATACCATCTCTTTTCAACAGGTCAGGTTTGCCCCAAAAACTTTTCCAATTGTCTATGAATTCTATATTATTTTGCGGACACCAATTAGACAACCAGCCATTGAGTGAACACAATCTACTAACTATCTCATCACTCCTTCGAACAGGAAGGGGGCCAGAGCAGATTACAGTGCCTGACATCGTACTTGCGAGTTCAAACACCTCTTTAATATTAATTTTGGTAATCTCCGACTGGCGAAGTCGAACATCATTAGTGCCGACGTGAATAATAATCTTAGAGAATTTACGATTAGCATTAGCCAGCACTTTTAAATTTGCTTTGATGTCAGGCGCTCTGGCTCCCGGCAAACATGTGACTATGGTGGCTGGTGTCTCTATTTTCTCGTTCCGTGTAATAGAATCGCCAATTACCAGGGCACAATCAACAGCATTCTCAGTGGGTGTTTCACTGAGAGGGGCAAATCGATTTGTTATGGTAACCGGAACAGAAGAGTGGTTTTTTGATCCGCAACTAGAGCGATCTCTCACAGTCACCCATCTGCCTGGCTGCACAGGCAATAACTCAGCCGGAACCGAATCATGTAAATGGTTCACTATGCTAGGCGCATCCAAAGTAGTATCTAAAGCTCGAGCACACTTACTATTCTCAATTAAAGTTTGGATGCGTGTCTCTAATTCTGAAATCTTCTCCGTCAGCCTGACTGTCTCCTTGCATTTATCACATATAAACCCTATGCCGACGGGGAAGGCTATGGTAAACATATGGCATGAGGTGCAAGTGACAATAACAGGACAAGACATTACTCACCGTGTTTGTTGACTGATTCTTACTCACCTGGGCTTTTAATGAACTCAGATGCGCGGGCGCGCACGAGAAAAATAAATAAATAACTGAGCGCACGGGTGGCGCCTTAACAGGCTAGCGAGATACTAGCGTGTTGTGCTAACAATAACGGAAGCTAGTGATGTTAGGTTAATCTGTTAGGTAAACTGTAATTAGTAGTATAAACAACTAGAAATGATAGTAAATGATGGTTCAAAACAGAAAGAAATGCGAGGCTTAAACGAGGCTTAGACATGATGAGATCTGCCAGATATTGTTGTGAGTTATGTCCAATTACAACTTTGGTTTTAACCTCAAACGGCTTTGAAGGCATGTATGCATGTCTTGTGTGATTATTTAACAGGAAATACCTCATGGAGGAGAGCCTGCTGCTTTGAGGCTTCCAGATGGACCATCAGCCGAATGAGAACCAACGTATACATACCACCATATAATAAGTTATACAAATATTCTTTAAACTGTGCCCTTTTGTTTACCGTTATACTTACTTGGAATTTAGTTTCTAGGCAATTCCCAAACAGACTAATGGAAATGACTCTGGTGTTTTTATCTGCAAATATGCAGACTTCCTTTCTCAAGGAAAGCCACTTGCACATGACGAAGCTACAATATTTATATTTCTCACAAACCTGATTCTTAACACTTGTTTGACTTTATGGTAACACTTTAGAATAGGCCTACTGTTGTGTATATCACAGTATAGGCCTACTCACTACAAAAAAACTAGACTACACCACTGAGTGGTCCCATATTCACCATCATTTAATATCTCAGTAAAATAAAACACAATGTGCATTATGGGACATGACTGCAGACACATCTAGTTCAATTGACATTGATATGATAGGTTATGAATCAATACTTACTGCAGTGTCTTGTGTTTATAATTATCTTCTAGGCAAGGCAAGTTTATTTACATAGCACATTTCATACACAATGGTAATTCAAAGTGCTTTACATAGGAGAAAATAAAATAATCAAAACAAAGAATAGTTAAAACAGTTTAGAATAAGAAATAAAGTACTGTAAAAACAGTCGATCTTCTAAATCAGAAAGACTCTTCACAGTCGCATGTCCTATTTTAATTATTCCCATTGAGATCCAGTTGTCTCACGTGTGAGGAGTTTGATCTATTCCCACTATTTCTGCATGACTTCTCTGACGAAAGCAACCCTGGCCTGTATCTCCCTCTGTTGACGGAAATGCTGACACTTACAGCTAATTGTGTTCATAGCAATTTACTTATTGTATTGACGAGGCTCACTCACCGTCACCGAGTACTGTTATCCGAATGTCTTTATTGCCTTCTCTAACACAGTGTTGAACTTGGCTTACGGCAGCTTTATACTGCCAATGCCATCTAGTGGCCCAGTTGATATGGAACACATATCAATACATCTTCCTTTTTCTTTTTTTTTCTTTTTTCTTCAAACACAAACATTTTTTTTTTCCTTCAAATTTAATACAAATAAATCTTTATATTCCACCATTTACAATTCTTAGTTGTCTTCACTTAAGTTTTAAACTTTATCTGAACATAGTCTCTGAACATAATCTCTGATTACCCTGGTTTTTATGGAAAAACTTTATCTGTTATCTGAACACAAATTCACATTTCTTCTATCAGTCTTTGCGGTCTTTTAATTTGTCTTTTTGGACGTTCTGTCTGAGTCTCACCCTCTTTCTCTTTATCAGTCTCTGATAGCTTGCCTTGCAATTTTGATTGTTCACATTGCTTTGAGATTTCCAGGTCATGTGAGTCACTTTCCTTGATTCTTATGTCTCTCTGAGGCACTTTGAGCAGGTGTCTTCTGTTCCGCCTCATTATCTTTCCATGTTCTGTCAACACCTCGTATGACCTGGGTGTAGTCTCTTTTACCACTTTGGCCAGCGGTCCCCACTGTCCATCACATCTCACCCGCACTACTTCCTCCTGAGCTAGTGGACTTAGTGGTTTGGCTGTTCTGTTGTAAAGCCTCTCCTGCCTCTCATTCGCAGAATTCCGTGTACTCACCTTGTGATGCTTCGCTGATGGAAGCTTCGTCCGCAGTTTCCTATTCATGAGCATTTCCGCCGGTGAAAGGCCATTCTCCAATGGTGATGCTCTGTAGTTAAGAACAGCCAGGTATGGATCTTCACCTGTCTCTGCGCTTTTTTTTAGTAGGCGTTTCATGATCTGCACTCCTTTCTCCGCTAAACCATTGGATTGCGGGTAAAGGGGACTTGATGTTAAATGATCAAAGCCATAATTTCTTGCAAAGTCCTTAAAGCTCTGACTTTTGAATTGTGGTCCATTGTCGCTTATTACAGTTATTGGAATACCGTGACGTGCAAATATGGCTTTTGTTTGCACAATCACTTGTTCTGCTGTTGTGTTTGACAGCCTCACAAATTCTGGGTAATTTGAATGATAGTCCATGAGCAACAAGTAGTCTTTGTCCTTCAGTTGAAATAAATCCATTCCAACCTTTCTCCATGGTTCCACTGGTTTGTCGTGTGATTTCATGGGCTCTTTTGGTTGCTGATATCTGTGCCGTTGGCATACGTCACATTGCTGCACTAACGTCACTATGTCTCTATGCATGCCCGGCCAATACAGTACCTCTCTTGCCCGCCTCTTACACTTTTCCATACCCAAGTGTCCCTCATGCACAAGTTTTAACATCTGTTTTCTCATGGAGATAGGCACAACAATTTTTGTTCCTTTTAGCAGAACTCCATCTAGCACCGACAGTTCGTCTTTAAAGTGTTGGTATGGGTTATCCAACACTCCTTCCCCCGGCATGTGAATTACTTCTATCACCCTCCTCAAATGTTCATCTTTCATTGTTTCATTGGCTATATCAGCCCACTTTGCAGTTGACACTGGCATCTGTGCTTTGATAGAGTCCACATGAATCTGCACCTCTTCTTCTGTAGTGCTTGTGTTATTACACATACTAGCCCTGCTCAGGGTGTCTGCCACTATTAAGTGCTTGCCAGGTTTAAATTCAAATGCCAGATCATACTTCTGTAGACGAAGCATTAGTCTTTGTATGCGTGGTGGCTAGGGCTGGGCGATATGGCCTAAAAATAAAATCTCTGATTTTATTTTTTTTAATTCGATTTACGATTTTTTTACGATTTCCCCCCTACTTATTAAGGAAAGCAATAACTACAAACGGCAGACAACTTAAGCAAATTTTGCTTTTATTTAATCAAAAGCAAGACAAATGTAACCCCCATTTCTGGAATGAATAATAAATAAATGAACACCCTCTTGGAATCAAAGTCCCAGCTGTGTTTGTCTAGACTAAAAAGAGACAAACATTCACCTTGAGAGTATAGCACCATTTTCTAAAGCATTACCAATACATACAAATCTGAGGAAAATTGTTATAATTCAAGGATTTGCCAGCATACAGAATTCAGCACTGAACAAAAAGTATGTTTTGAGCGGTGAGGGGAGTCTGTTTTAAATGCTTAAATTGGCCATTGCGTTCAAGAAATCAACACTGGTATGTCTGAGATTGGCTACATCGCTCAATGCTGCAAACATATTAGAAATAGAAACTCTGGCCTGTAAATCGTTTCTATTTTGTTTTAGTTGTTCTTGTTGCTTTTCTGCAACAGATTAATAAAAATGTATTAGTTTTTATGTTTTAATCATAGATATTTCTAGTTTGCGGGAGTCCCGCGAATCGTTTTATTCTCCCGCAAACCGCACACACAGAGTGAGTGCATTACCGCCCGCGCCCGCGCTCGGCCATCAAATCTAGTCCCGCGCCGCACTCTATACGCCTTATTCACGGCAGCGCCATCTTTGATTTTTAATGAGAATGAAAGCGAGGCTGTGAGGGATAGACATGCATCTATTCAATGGGCTGTACTGTTATTTAATGTGTTTTCGGATTGTTCTGCTCATGAAACACTGGAAAAATATCTTTCCAAGAAATTTCAGTTGACAAAAAACTCCCGACAATATAAGCTGTGGAAAATTGAAAGTAATCTAGGAGCTTTATTCAGCTTTTTACAGCGGATGCCATTGGAAACACGGTAAGTCTATCCCTCACAGCCTCACGTTCATAACTGTCATGGCGCTGCTCTGAATAAGGTCTATTGCGTTGTCAGTGCACGTCTCTCTAGGGCCCGACCCGAGGATAGTGACAGGAAATATCGGCCCAACCCGCTCGAGCAGAATACGCTTGAGTTCACTCCTATGCTAAGGAACAAACTTCCCACTCTCACCGGTAGCCATGTAGCTTGCTGTATGCTGTTGCAGTTTCGTGTGTGCTATGATGTTGTTGTCGTCGCTTGCCATACTGCTACGTGAGTGAAACTAACGCTACGGAAACTCAGAGGGGCCAAAAATGCGCCATTATTCAAAAACTCGATTTATTTATTTTATGAGAGGCTTATGATCTGTCTCTAGGATGACTGGTCTTCCGTAAACATACTCATGGAATCTCTCACAGCCAAACACTGCACCTAGAGTCTCTTTTTCTATTTGCGCATAGTTTCTTTCCGCAGATGTCATAGTGCGGGATGCATATGCGACTGGATACCACTCTGTGTCATGTTGCTGGAGTAAAACGGCTCCTAAACCCGATTTCGATGCATCTGTTGAGACTTTTAGTGGCTTATCTTGGTCGTAGAATTTTAGAACAGGTTCTTTAGTCAAACTGCTCTTCAACCACAACCACTCTTCTTCATGCTCCCTTTTCCACTGCCACTCAGTTTTTGACTCCAACAGGCTTCTTAATGACCTTGTATTTGCTGACAGATTTGGAACAAATTTCCCCAGGTAGTTTATTAACCCTAAGGCTCTCTGCAGGTCTTTCTTGTCTCTTGGTTCCAGCATTTCCTCAATTGCCTGGATTTTTTCTCTGTCCGGCTGTACCCCTCTTCAGACAGTCTTTCTCCCAGGTATGTAATTTCTCTTACTCCAAACTGACATTTTTTTTTATTCAGTTTTAACCCTGTTCTTTGTGCTTGATTTAGGACCCTGCGAAGTCTTGCATCATGCTCTTCCTTAGTGCGGCCCCATACTACTACATCATCAATGAAAACTCCTACTCCTTCGATTCCATCGAAAAGCTGCTGCACGGTTTTGTGGAATACTTCTGGGGCTGAGCTGATGCCAAACGGTAACCTTAGGAAACAATGCCTTCCAAATGGCGTGTTAAAGGTGCATAGCTTTGCGCTTTCCTCGTCTAGCACTATCTGATAAAACCCGGATGAGGCATCCAATTTAGAAAAGTAACATGCTCCACTCATCGAACTAGTTATATCTGATTTTGTTGGAAGTCTATAGTGCTCTCGCTGGATTGCTTTATTTAAGTCCTTCGGATCTATACACAATCTTAGATCTCCATCAGGTTTCTCAACCATTCCGTGGGTTCTTCTACTTTCCTGATGATTTCTTCTCTTATCAGAGTGTCTAGTTTCTCCTTCAGTCTTTCCTTTAAAGCAACTGGCACCTTTCTTGCCGGGTGAATAACTGGTTCTGCATTTACTCTCTACTTTATCTTGTGTTCTCCTGGTAAACGTCCTACTCCTTTGAACACTTCCTTATATTCCTCGACCCAGTCACTGTGCATTGCTCTTTTTATAGTTGCATCTTTACTCTTCTCTTGTATTGTCACTTCTTTATTTATGACATGGACTCTTTTTATTAACCCCAGCTGCATGCAGGTTTTCAGTCCCAGTATAGCTTGTTTATTTCCTTCCACAAGCACAAAAAGAACATCCTTCTTTTTCCCATTACCGCTTAGACTTACTCTGCACACTCCTTTTGTGGGTATGGTCTTATTGTCATAAGTTTTCAGATTCACTTTTTTGTCACGTACCTTGGGCTTTTTCCTCAGTCTTTGAAAGTCTTTCATGGGCAGGATGTTTACCTGTGCCCCTGTGTCTAATTTCAATGAAACGTCAGTACCGTGTGCTATCCACTCATCATCTGGAGCAGTTTGTCCATCTTCAATTGAGTCCACGAAGATTGGTGCTTCTTCCTCTTCACTGTCATTCCTCTTTTCTAGAAGCTGGACTTTTTTCTTTGAATAACAGCACTTGGCAAAATGATTCTTTCCTCCACAATTCCTGCAGTCCTTTCCGAAAGCTGGGCATTTTCTCGGTGCATGTTTGTTGCCACACTTTCCACAGCCCCTGCTCTCTTGGCTTGGCTTGTTCTTTTTCTTCTTTGACATAGCTCTTTCAGTGGCACTTCGAACTGCATCCACTTCTGCGGTCTCCTTCTCATCACTGAAAGACTTTAGCTGTGCCAATGCACATTCTGATGCTTGGCAAATTTTTATTGCCCTTTCTAATGTGAGGTCTGTCTCTTTTAACAATTGCATCCTCACTCTTTTATCTTGGACTCCAATTACTATTTGATCTCGAATCATGGAGTCACAAAGCGTTCCAAAATTACACGACTGGCTTTTCAGTCTCAAATCCGTAACATACTGTTCAATGGATTCTGACTCTTTCTGCAGTCTATTTCTGAAGACATACCTCTCATAGGTCTCATTTTTCCTCGGTGTGCAGTATTGCTCGAATTTCTCAATCACAGCCTCATACTTATCTTTTTCGTCTTCCGTGAAAACAAATGTATTATACACATCCAGTGCACTGCGTCCTGCCACTGTTAGCAGCAATGCTATTTTCCTCCGTTCACTACCATCCAGCCCAATGGCGAGTGCATAAAGTTCAAAACTTTGTTTGAAAGTTTTCCAATTCTCATTGACATTACCAGCCAACTTCAATTCGTCTGGTGAACGGATGGAATTCATCATCTTTTAAACATTTCTCCTGGTACCATGTATTGACGAGGCTCACTCACCGAGTACTGTTATCCGAATGTCTTTATTGCCTTCTCTAACACAGTGTTGAACTTGGCTTACGGCAGCTTTATACTGCCATCTAGTGGCCCAGTTGATATGGAACACATATCAATACAATAACCATAATTTTGAGATTATGTGACCCGTGACGAAATACCCGGAACTGTTCATGTCCTCAGACTCCGATTTATGCATTATTATGTCAACACTATCAAAAGACAGGTTTATATTGTGCTGTTAAATCAATTGAAAACCACAGCTGCGTCCGAAATCGCGTAGGCCTACTGTTTTTCGCATAGGCTAGTAGGTTATAATATATTAAGGAAGTATTCGATTTCGGACGCAACAACTCTTTAAAACACCTGTATGATGCAGGAGCTAAATATTCGAATACAAAACTTTAACTGTTGTTTTTGTAAGGAAGATCGTCACAGATTGGTGTTCTTAATGCAAATTAGACTACTTTAAACCGTAAAAATGTATTTTGCATTATATTCAAATATATGTAAAATAATGTAGGCCTAATTAGCAAAACAAAATGGCCCTGGAGTGGGACACTGCGCCACGTAGAAAATAAGCGATTAGTTGCACCTGTAACACTCACCTGTGTGTAAATGTATCCATGGACAGGTCATGCTGATGATGATCCATCAAGAAAATCTAAATGAGGAAACTCCACACTTTGATATTAGTGTCGAGATGCTTCCGTCTCCATTAAATTCCAACACAGGCCGAAGGATTTTACTTTCGCTTAGTTGAACAACACCTGGACAGAAAGGGGCGGAGCCTATTGGTGGCGATGAGCATTTCCCTGGTTTCTGCAGTTTTCAGCATGCATCTTTTCATCTAGGCTACATCAGATAAAGCTGACGAAGAGAATCCCCTCAATGGCCCAACTGTTCGATTCTCGCGGATATTTATGCTTCAAACTACTCTAAGAAGATTGAAATGTCATTAATAACAAAAGACGAGGAAAATAGAAACAACAACCTGCTTTGCACTGCTTGAGTTTGAAGAGTTAAAGATGCCTCATTTTTGTGCTGTCCTCTGCAGGTCAGATCAAGAATCACAAGCAGGAGTAGTGAACGTGCAAATAATATTAAATACAATAAGAACATCCACTAATTTTATGAATATCCCAAACATCAAATAAGAGTTTCAACCTCATCACCAGTACATGGAAGGGAAGAATATTTTAATAATTGAATTTTCCACATACATTTAACATACAGTAGTCATAGAAATAAAGCGCGCGCCACACACACACACACACACACACACGTTGTGTTTTCATGTTTTATGGGAATTTTCTATAGACATAATGATTTTTTACTGTATTGTATATTCACCAGGACAGTCTGCAGTGGTCCCATATTCACCATAATTTAATACCTCAGTAAAACACAAATGTGCATTATGGGACATTGACACATAGTTCAATTGGCCTATTATATCAATACTTAACTGCAGTCAGTGTCTTGTGTTTATAATTATCTTATAAATCAGAGAGACTCTTCACACTCGATCGAAATTCCAATCGGATCGAGCTCAATCAGACCGATTAAGGAGTTTACAATAACGTTTTTTTTAGTGTGATTGAGCCGTTAATCCGATTTTAAGGGTCCACAGACAGATCTCATGAAATGGCGTATGTATGACACGCCAATTCGTATTTCCATTTTTGGCGTGCTATCAACACGCATAATCACTTTTCAGCGTGTTTATGAACGCCGGTTACATATATATATGACCTACCCCAACCCCGTCCCTAAACCTACCCGTCACTGGGGTTAATAGCAGTTATGAGTCTTCCCCTGTAATCCTAGGAAGGAAAATATCGCTCCCCAGATGTAAATCAAAATTTGGCTTTGTTTCGCTCGGATATTTAATGGCGTGTACATACACGTGGAATCACTCGGACATAAAGGCGTATAAAATACACTAATACATGCGGATAGCTCTAAAATGCGTATAAATAACACGCCACTTGACTTGAAAGTGGCGTGTATGTTTACCAAAAGTCACGATGTCATGTCGGGGTCCATGTAAACGCAGCTACTGTCGGAACAATTATATACAGAACTAAGGACTCATTTGAAGTGTGGATTGCTTAGCACCATAACAGTAAATATCATTAATAATAATCACCCAACAGTCATATTTATGAATTAGAATTAATTAAAAATAAACATAATATATAAATATTAAATACAAAACAGATCGAAAACTGTCAATGAAGTGTTCAGTGTTCACTTGCAATAGTAGTCCCAAAAGCAGTTCATTTCCTCTGAAAAGCAGAGACGGAGATTGCACTTCCTGCAGAGCGTATTCGAATATCCTTTTCTTCAAGTGTTCAAGTATAAATAATTTAAATGTAAATGAATCCTTTTTATGTGATACATTCCACTGAAGTCACACAATTCGAAAAGGAATATACAAACCTCCAGACCTTTTACATCCTCATTCCAGAACATTAACACCCGCTTTCCCTGAACAATGGACCATGCAACCTCCTATATGTCTGAACATCCACACCTGTCCTTGAATAACCGTCCTCCAAATCACTCCAGACAGTGTCTGCCTTGCTACAAGCAGATATTTGGGCAAACAAACAAAGCCCAGATTAAAAAAAAGTAGTTAACTATATTTACTGCTAACATACAGAACAATTACAAATACTGGCACTGAAAGGACTCAAAACACTGCAACCAGAAATAATTTATTCATTTAGAATGATTCAAATCTGAAAATTATAACAAATAACACATTTATCATCAAATACATTATATTTTTGTAAGTATTTCTCATATGTGAACATTTGAGAAGTGCAAAGTGCAAAAGGTGCAGACGCTATTTTGACTACCATTCTCTCCCAACGTAGTAAAATTAGACGTAACAAGCTAAAAATGTAATTTGATGCATGCATTCCACAATAGCCAAGTATTTACACAAACTAGACATTCTAGCAATCACAAAAAATGTTTTATTTTTATTTTACTTACTTCAATGTTGAGATATCCAGTCCAATGAAACAAGTAGATGCGCTTCCAGGAAAGATCGCAGGTTGTAAGAGTTCATGACCTTATGGCAAGACCTATACACACATTTACTATCCAATGACATTGCGAGGCTAAACAATAGGACCCACTATGTAAATGTGGTCTTTCAAAAGAAAAAGAAAATTGCAGATCGTGTTTTTGGAAGAGCTAAAAGTGACGTTGAAATTTTACAACCACGGGTCTTACAGGCTTAATCATAACCATTTGACTTTTACACACACCAACACAAAGACAGAACAATAATAATGTGACAATAGGAAATATCCTCTTCAGAAGAGCTTCAAACAAATCTCAGGAAGAATTTTGACAAAGACATTAAAAGCATCATCATCATTAAACCCTATTAAACATCCAGTTCCCCGAAACACAGATGAAGCTCGGCTCTGAAGTTTATTACTGTTAATGTAGTGATTGTGTTGAGCTGCTCACTTCACAGAGATGGCTGATAAAAATAACACCAATTCACTAATACATAAAAGAGAGGAAGACTTTATTAGATATTATACAAAAAATAATGTACATTTATACAGTAAATCCAGTAAAGGTCAAGTGTATGGAAGTAAAATTATGCTAAATGTTTTTGAAACAAAAAGCCTGTTGAATTGTACTACTTGAAAAAAATATGCATTGCATTAACCCTGCTTGTATTTTTTTAGGGCTTGCATTTTTATGGGCTGAAATTTAGCATGGTTGAATATTTAAGCTGTGAATATTTAAATTCAAAACATTTCAAACACATTTTCATTAGTAAAAATGCATCAATCCATATTCACCTTTCATATTTCACTTCCAAAATATTCAAACTGATTAAAAATACAACCTATAATATTAAACAGGCGGTTTTCGGTCCATTTTATTTCGCTTTGCAAATTCGCTTCCACAAATTCAGTGGTTCAAATTCGACAGTAAATTCAACATTGACATCCAGGAACTGCAGGAAAAGCAGTCGATTACCGAACATAATCTCCATCTGCTGTTTGTCGATCTCACCAGCAGGGGGTGCAAGCGCGTGTTGTTGACGAACAGTTAGAGCAAGCCATTCATTCATAAAAACTCATTGTACACAAAAATCATGATTCCATACGTACCTCGGTTTTAAAGTCATGGTTCGGTTCATTTTCGGTACAGTAAGGGAAAGAAATGCAAACATTAAACTGGTTGTTTAGTTTACTATAAACTTCATTTTAACATTTTAAACACACTTTTTAATTAAATATAATAAATAAAATATATATAAAATATAAAAAAGAATAAGAAATAAAATACTGCTGCAAAGTTCTCCACTAAATAAAATACTCTCAAACCAATATCACATAATAAAATATAATGAAAAATATAAATAACTATGGATCATAAAGGGCGGGTATAACTTTTGGGCTGAAATGTGGACGAGAAGGAATTTCATACCTGGGCTCAGTCACCTTCATCATGTGCTTAAAACCAGTGTTGTCAACAACCGAGTATGGTCGTAGATCAGCTGCTATTAAAACTCCAGTTGCATTCGTTAGTGCGTTGACCCGATCGGAATTACCAGCAAAGGTCTGTTTAAATGCCGACGGGAGCTGCGTTTGAACTACGCTCGTTTTTTCCCTTGTAGTGATGTTCACATTCGCGTGATGCCTTTTCAAATGCGTTACCAAGTTTGAAGAAACATACACGATCATTACTGACAATGTCGGCACACTGCTTTCGTCTTATCGACTAGTCTTTGTCCGTTGCCGTATTTCACAGGGAAACCGAAGTGTTGGAGACCTTAATGAAAGGCTGGGCTAAAGCGTGCCGTGTATGTACTTGGTATGTATGTACCGCTCAAGTGCAACCATATACAGTAAAATAAATGGACACATCAGTGCAACGCGGAGACTTCCGACACTAAATATGTGCGTGTGGAAACTCGGAATTGACGTAAGTTCCGGACACAAACTAGCCTAAAGCCTCGTACACACCGGCAGAGCCGGCGGCAGAAACAAATCAATGGGCGGGCATTTAATATTCTTGGGGGGGCCTAATTATGACATTCAATAAATGTTTCTATAGGACAACAACCAACTATTGCTACAAAAGTTTCACAGCGATAATGATTTCAATATCCTAACTACAATTAGCCTATTGCCCAATCATATTTCGGCTACTGAAGATATCATGTTACAGTTATAGCCTTGGTCTACATTGTTCCGTGAACACAGCATGCTATAAGCCAACTTCTTATAATAAATTACAGCCTAATAGTCACAAATCTCAAGTTAAGTATTAAATCAACCATGCATAATCAACTACGACACACTCACACACATATAGCATATCAGATATCAGTGTCAAATGCATAATTTACACCACGGCTGAATGCGGCACTGGCATCTAGAAGCGCCACTTTCGGCGGCATCTCCAGCGGCCACCAGTGCGGTCTTTGATGTTTTAGAATATATTAACACTTTATTTTGAATGCAATATCTACCGTTCATTAACCGTTGCTATATGAATAAGAACTTAGTTCGGGAGAGCGGGGCACAACGTAACGCTTTTTGACTTTCTCTGTTTGTGTAAATCTACTTAGGGTTTAATTTATTTCCCCCCACATTAATTTCCAACATGTCTATTACAATTACAATTATGTGGCTTTGTTTTATTAATACAGTGTTTACTTTTTTCTTGATTTACCCCGAAAGAATGGAAGTGAAATGTGACAACATGCCCCATAGGTGGGGTACATTGTAACATGTGAGGGGCACATTATAACATGACCATATGACAGCTTAAAATACTATCTGATCTAATCAAAAAAATATATATACAAGTCAAACCAAAATATTTTCTCAATAAAATACAATTATTAACTTTTTCATATAAAATAATGGCATTTTTTAATAATTAAAAATAAACTAATTTTTGAGTTTGACAACAAACACACCGGAAAACACATCTATATAGCCTACAGCATAGTTCAAAACATAATAATACTTATTAGTTTCTGAACATTGACTTTCAGTCTTTATTTACATTTTTCTCATGTTTTCTCAATAGAATTTATAAAAGTATAGAATATGATAGTTCTAATAGTTCTTTCTGTATTAACTGAACTCGTTTCGTTTATATTCATATTTAATAGGCCTAACATTTCAAATTAATATTTATTAAACAGCATTTTCTGAAACATTAATAGGCTATTGACACTTCTTGCTGGATAGCCAGGCTACTCAGAACAATTGCAGCTTTCTCTGATGTAATGGAGAAACTCAAAACTTTATTAACAACGTATTACTCTGTCAAGTGTTAACGGTTAAAATGCAGTTAATCAAATAAAAAATAGTGATTACGGGAGATGTCGCCGCACCGGCAGGTGCCAAAGAAAGTCCTGGCCGTTGGAGATGCCGCTGGAGATGCCGCTTCGAGATGCCAGTGCCGCATTTTGCGCTTGCTCTTTCTCGCAACTTACGAAGAGTTATACAAACAACTGGCCTACTCACGTTATTAATAAAGCTGAAGTCGACGTTTTTGGGTGTGGAATCTCCTCATTAGTTTTTCTTTCCATTCGTTTCTGAATCTCCTGGTAAGGTCCTTCTCGAAGGCAAGTTGGATGAGATGGGCTTTCCGTTTGTGAAGCATGCTCCGCCGGTGTTCAGAATAAATGTTTTTGAGTGTGGAAAATGAATTTTCACACATAGCTGTTGATGCGCCCAGTGTCACAGCATTTGTCATGGCAGTAAGCACACTGGGCATTGCTTGCAGGACACCGCTGAATTTGGTTAACATGTTGCTCAGTGTCCATTTTCCATCACCCGGAGGAAGTTCACTTTCACAGAGTTTGTTGTAAAGGAACTGGCGGCCCACGATATACTCTGATTCAATAAGTTCAGTGACTGTTAGCTCCAGTAGAGGTTTTACCCTAACTGTATCCATAAAGTTCTCTCTGTCGGCCTCCGGGTCCAAGGCAGCCAGCGCACCAATGAGATGGCTATTACGCTCACCAAAGCGCGCACATAGCTCTCCGAGCACTGCATCCACAACACTATAAAACAACCTCTCCAGTTCAGATTTTTCATTTGTTTTGTTTTGTCCAACACTTTCCTCCACTACAAAATCCCGTAGATTCTGGTTCAAGACACGCTTTCTCTTACTTGGTCCAGTTGTTGTTGTTGTCGCGTCGTCATTGGCGGCTGATACAGATGTGTTCCATAACGCACAAAATGCTGTCTCATTGCGAAGTTGTCCAATGCATTCCGATGCACTGTTAACGAGTGTTACAGCAGTATACAAGTCCATGTTCTCGGCTTGTAGCATGCGGTTTGGGGGGTCTAACAGGGCTAAAACTCTCCGGATCAGGTTAGCTATGAACTTGAAGCTCAGCTGCGTAACTGCGCGAAGGAGACCCACGGCCTCGATGCGCACATCTGCTCCATGGGCCCTCGAACTCTCCACTTCAGTGAGTACTGTTAAAATATCATCAAGATTGTCAATGATGATAGATACTGTCGCCAAATGACCTGTCCACCGCTGATCCAACAGGCGTTTTAAAGTTTGGCCTTTGTAGTGAATTGATATTGTGGGTTTTCTAAAGAATTTGTAGAGCAGATTGCAGATATGGAAAACTTCCTCAACTGCATTCTCGACTGACATGGCATGAACAATAACTAAATGAAGCTGGTGATTAAAGCAGTGCACGTATGGGATATCACGGCCAAGTTTATCCTTGAGTAGTTTCTGCACTCCTCCATTTTTCCCTGACATAAGGGAAGCACCATCATACACCTGGCTTAATATCTTGTCAGTGCTGAGTCCGATTTTTTTCAACTCATCAATTATCGTTGTAGTTAGAGTATCCGCATCCCCCTTTTCAGCTGTAGACATGACTAATAAGCGTTCACATGCTGTGTAATTTTCATCAACGTAACGCACAACTATTGAAATGTTTTCTTGACCTGTAGGATCGCGGGTTCCGTCCACTTTGATGGTGTACCATGAGTCCCGATTTCTCTGACAATTTCTTCTGTCAGTATGTCGCTCATCATTTCGATGACCTCGTTTTGCACATCATGGCTTGTGCATGTTGCATTTCGAGGGATGGATTTGGTTATTTCAGCCAGTTGATGATCTTTTCTCAAAGTATACTCAAATAATGAGAGAAAAACTCCAGTGTTTGCATTTTCGTCTGTCATATTGGCAAAACTGTCATCGTCTCCTCTGAATGCCATTTGGTTTACAGCTAAAAACTCAATCATGTCAATAATAGCCGATATATAATATCTATTTCGTGCCAGCTGGTCTGCGTGGACAAGAGTGCTGATCTCTGTACCTGTCTGTCTGCGTCTTTTGGATTCTTTCCACATAAATTCACATCTCATGTGTTCTTTAGAGGAACCATGCTTGTTCAATCCCTTACTAGTCTCAGTTGCATGTTTCCAATCAGTGAATCCTTTTATGGTGAATGTTGTGTCTGAGGAACTGAATTTGCGACACGGGAAACAAAATGCTGCATCTGCTTTCAACGAGTATTCAAGCCAATCCCTATTTTTGTACCAACTGCAGCCAAAAGAATGCTTTTTCAGTCCATACAGTTTCACAGGATATTTGTCCAAAATCACCTGCTGGGGTTCATCACTACCAAGGTCACACACACACACTGAGTCCGTTAATAATTCCACTGGCCTGCTTGGTCCCGCCGTCACATGCTCACCAGACTGGCTAGCGCCAGAAACAACATGGCTTGGATCATGACTGGTGCTGCTAGCCAAGGCTCCACCACCTTCTGTCGCTGTAGCAGGTGTTTCAGGTACCACAGGTGTTAGTTTTTTCCCTCCAGAAGCTGTCGATTTGAAAAAACTTCGTATATCCATATTTTTAAATTTCCACTTTCACGATTAATTTGACCTAGCTAGCTAGCTTAGGCAAAGCCGAGGATGTCGCATCGCTATAACTTAGATGCTGCGGTCAGAGCGGGAAACCCCTTTTTTGTAAACAATCAGTCAAAATTCCGGGTGTTTTTTTTTTTTTATAAGATTATGAGTCAAACATTACACATCAATAAATATATAAATACTGCACATAAATTATTATTATTTTAAAAATAATTTATTAAATGCAAATTGGATGGAGGGGGGGCACAGGAGCTCTGTAGGCGGGCCCGGCCCCCTAAGGCCCGCCCATAGCGCCGGCCTTGCACACCGGGACGAATATCGGCTCGCGTTCTTCGTCAGCGTTTTTCAACGCGTTTTTTGTGTTCACACCCAAGCGTTTTTCGCTGTCGTTGAGCCGAGAGAACATGCAAATTCATTCCCTGACATTAGATGGCGCTTAATGTAAAACAGAAATACCCCGGTCCACAAAGTGCTTCTGACACTCGCTTGTCACTCAGAAGAAGAGAGCAAGTTTGTCATATAGTTCTTTATTCTCGTTGGTGTCTCTTTATAAAGCCACAAACAAGACCAGTAGCTCTACATTCATCTGGCCTTGCATCTTCCTCGTCTTATTTCTTCCCGGCAGAGTGTAGTAGACGGACGCTGTATATCTTCTTCGCCATTACGTATGTGTGCTTGGCAAGACCATTTTGTGTTTGAGCGCCCCCAAGTTGTGTTTTACTGTAACTTCAGAAGCTCCAGACACGTGAGCAAAAGTGCCAATCTCATTGGTCGGATAGTTTTTGACGCGGCGCGTCAAACAAAAAAAACGAACCCGAGGCGTTTAAAAAAATGACGCTTTTACGCGTGGCGTTTTACGCGTCGGTGTGAACACTCACATTGGCGCCCATTGTTTAGTCATGAGACGTTAAACGTCGGCGAATAACGTGCACGAAATTCGTCCCGGTGTGAACAGGCCTTAATATACGTGAAAGATTGTTGAACATGATGATTTAAACTGTTTTACATCTGATAAACACATTTAGGTTAAAGGTGCCCTAGAATGTGAAATTGAATTTATGTTGGCATAGTTAAATAACAAGAGTTCAGTACATGGACATGACATACAGTGAGTCTCAAACACTATTGTTTTCTCCTTATTTAAATCTCGTTTTTGAAAAACACCCCTGAAAAACAGGCGAATCTCCACATAATACCGACTGTGACGCAACAGTCTAGATCAGGGCTATTCAATTAGTTTCATTCGAGGGCCGCATTATAAAATCGAAAAGTAGAGGTGGGCCGGTGGGTTGGTTTGGGGGTTTATCTTATTTGTTGAAACATAACAGTTTCAATAAATAAGTTAAAGTAACCCTAAAAAAATGTGGTATTTACTTGGAAATGTGGTACCCAACAGTAGACTTGATAATTTACAGCTGTGTACAACTATTTTCCTTGGAACAAATAAATTATTTATACAAACTTATAGCTGTTGGTGAGAAATAATATTTTTTTTTTATAATTGTTATGCTTGAATGAAAATATTCTGACAGTGAGACTTGTTAACCACAGGCTACTCACTTCCACTGTATAAAGAAATGCCTAAACACAAGTTAAAAAACTATACACACCTTTACAAAGAAACTGACAATTTCATAACAAGCATTAATTATATATTCCTCTACCCACCTAATAAAACTAATGCAATATAAATCACTATATTTACTATTATAGGCCTACTATATAATATTATAATATATATATGTGTGTATGTATTTACTATATTTATATATTACTACATATTATTCAATATAAATATTCCACATTTCTGCCCAACCATGGTAAATTACTACAGTACATTCATGGTAAATGTTTGTAAGGGTGATTAGGGGATTTAAAGTCTTCTAATTTCGTTCATGCTCACAGTGTTTCTTCTGCTTTCCTCATCAGTCTTGTTGGGAATGTTGAGGCTGTTTCATCCAATTTAATACTAATTACATCATCAAGTGATTGTTGGTTTGTAACAGAGAGGTGTCTGTCGAATTGAAACACTTCTCACTGGTTGTCGCAACGCTGTTTAATAATAGTGTCCAGTCCAGGAGTAAACGCAACTCCGTGCTGGGCCGTGTTGAAACAACTAGTGAAACAACTGAAAACATCGCTATTTGTTGTTATACTGTACTGACTGAGAAACCGCTTCAGATGATTCAGTAACGGAGCGGTCCGAATGAATCCGAATAGTTTTAGACCGTTATGCAAGCGCGTTTAGAATAGAACCAAATGAACGATTCATTCACGAATGAGTGGTAGCCTATCGCTGGTTCAGTCGACATAAATTCGGGACACATATAATAACTGTTGAAATATTCGCACGTAAAACGTTTCTCAGGTCAATCGGAGCGAGTATCAAACTGAATTAGCCGCACCGCCAGGAAAAGAGGAGGAGGGAGGTTGGTGCCGTCGGGCCGCATGGAGATGATTGGTGGGCCGCATTTTGGCCCGCGGGCCGCCAATTGAATAGCCCTGGTCTAGATCATTAATATGTACGCCTCCAAAGGTTTGCATATGCCAGCCCATGTTCAATGCCAGTCGGAACTGTGCAGCAGAACCATGGGAAGTTCTGCAGGTGAAGAAACAAGCGAGGATCAAGCAATGATAAGATCTTCAGTCTCGCGATCAACAGACTGTCATCTGCGCAATGCTCATCACGGAAACATTTTATGTGATAAAAATAGATTTAAATACTTTATAAACATCTCACGATTCGGTAATCTCGATAGATGTAATAGTAAAAACGTATAATAGCTGTAGTAAAAGTATTCGAGAGAGTTTCACATGTAATACGTAGCCATTTCATATGCAAGCATGTCAGCCAATCACAGCAGTGGCCGGTTACACTGAAGTCTCACAGCAGCCAATCACAGCAGTGGCCGGTTACACTGAAGTCTCACAGCAGCCAATCACAGCAGTGGCCGGTTACACTGAAGTCTCACAGCAGCCAATCACAGCAGTGGCCGGTTACACTGAAGTCTCACAGCAGCCAATCACAGCAGTGGCCGGTTACACTGAAGTCTCACAGCAGCCAATCACAGCACTGTCTCACAGCAGACACGCCCCTTCAAACAGAGCATTCAAATCAGAGGCTAAAATCAGGCTAGGAAAAAAGCCTTTTATTTCTAAATGATGACTATTTTTTATCTAAAAAAAAATACTACCATTATAGGGGCAACCCAGGAAACATTATAAAATAATAAAATAACCCAATTCTAGGGCACCTTTAATGCTATCAACAGGCTAAAACATTCTAGAAAGATTTTTGACTTTTTCCTGAGTAAAAATGTCAAACGTCAAGCTTTTTAAAGTTATTTAAAACTTTCAGACCTGTCTTTGTCAAGCTAACCTCAAAGTTTGTCATCAAACCTTACTCATTAAAAACAGTCAAATAGAACTTTAAATAATATAATGATAATAATATGATATATTCTTAGTGTTTTTTGTGCACAGTGGTAGTTTTTACCAAGTTATCACAGTTTCACTGAAGTAACAAAGTAAAAAAATTGACTATTATGGCAGCAACTCTGATCACCATGCTACATTTCCCCGAGGAAGATCAGAACGTGTGATTCTGGGTGATACTCACGGCGTGGCTCTCCCAGTGAAACACTTTATACACAGACTCTGCACACACGCTCGCCTGGGTCAAAACGTCTTCTATCCCTTTCAGCCTGTAACACACACACACACACACACACACACACACACACACACACACACACACACACACACACACACACACACACACACACACACACACACACACACACAACCCTTCATCTCTCAGTCTCAGTGCTGATGTCATCACACACGCGCCACAGTCCTGCTCACTCACATGCCCTTGACCTCCAGCATGGCCTCCTGTTTGCTCATGTGGACCGTCTGCAGGTCTCGCCGCTGGACCGCATGGTGTTTCTTCCTCTGAACCGCCACCTCGCTGGTCGCGCCCTGGCAACGGTTGCCGAGGTATCCCAGCAGAGCCGGAGCAGAGGCCGCCAGCAGCAGCAGAGAGACCCACGCGCCTGCAGACACAGGGACATCTGTGTTGATCTCTTTATTCTGCATCTCTCGTGAGGACTCGATTCTGAGTTTTATATAACAAGCGCTAATCTGTATAATTGACTGTTATAGCATAGCTCTTTTGTTTCAGTGCAACAACTAGTGCAACTAGTAGTTTGAGTGCAACATCATGTCATCATGTTGATCATTTAAAGCCCTTAGAAATGTGTGTATCAAGTATAATACAGTCGGCTTTATAGGGTTGACCTCACTTATTATGCCATAACTGTTCCTGTGTGAGAATATTTGTGCACATTTACGGCATCTCCTGGAGTCTCACCTTCACTCAGCGTGAGGAAGAGGATGTTGAGCAGAACGCAGCTCGACAGGGAGAACAGCGGCATCCTCCACCTAAAACACACAGCAGCACAGCTGAATACTGGGACACACAGCTGAATACTGGGACACACAGCTGAATACTGGGACACACAGCTGAATACTGGGACACACAGCTGAATACTGGGACACACAGCAGCACGGCTAAATACTGGGACACACAGCAGCACAGCTGAATACTGGGACACACAGCAGCATGGCTGAATACTGGGACACACAGCAGCACGGCTGAATACTGGGACACACAGCAGCACGGCTGAATACTGGGACACACAGCAGCACAGCTGAATACTGGGACACACAGCTGAATACTGGGACACACAGCAGCACGGCTGAATACTGGGACACACAGCAGCACAGCTGAATACTGGGACACACAGCAGCACAGCTGAATACTGGGACACACAGCAGCACAGCTGAATACTGGGACACACAGCTGAATACTGGGACACACAGCAGCACAGCTGAATACTGGGACACACAGCTGAATACTGGGACACACAGCAGCACAGCTGAATACTTGGACACACAGCTGAATACTGGGACACACAGCTGAATACTGAGACACAGCAGCACAGCTGAATACTGGGACACACAGCAGCACAGCTGAATACTGGGACACACAGCTGAATACTGGGACACACAGCAGCACAGCTGAATACTGGGACACACAGCTGAATACTGGGACACACAGCTGAATACTGGGACACACAGCAGCACGGCTGAATACTGGGACACACAGCAGCACAGCTGAATACTGGGACACACAGCAGCATGGCTGAATACTGGGACACACAGCAGCACGGCTGAATACTGGGACACACAGCAGCACAGCTGAATACTGGGACACACAGCAGCACAGCTGAATACTGGGACACACAGCAGCACAGCTGAATACTGGGACACACAGCTGAATACTGGGACACACAGCAGCACAGCTGAATACTGGGACACACAGCAGCACGGCTGAATACTGGGACACACAGCAGCACAGCTGAATACTGGGACACACAGCAGCACAGCTGAATACTGGGACACACAGCAGCACAGCTGAATACTGGGACACACAGCTGAATACTGGGACACACAGCAGCACAGCTGAATACTGGGACACACAGCTGAATACTGGGACACACAGCAGCACAGCTGAATACTTGGACACACAGCTGAATACTGGGACACACAGCTGAATACTGAGACACAGCAGCACAGCTGAATACTGGGACACACAGCAGCACAGCTGAATACTGGGACACACAGAATCACAGCTGAATACTGGGACACACAGCAGCACAGCTGAATACTGGGACACACAGAATCACAGCTGAATACTGGGACACACAGCAGCACAGCTGAATACTGGGACACACAGCAGCACAGCTGAATACTGGGACACACAGCTGAATACTGGGACACACAGCAGCACAGCTGAATACTGGGACACACAGCAGCACAGCTGAATACTGGGACACACAGCTGAATACTGGGACACACAGCAGCACAGCTGAATACTGGGACACACAGCTGAATACTGGGACACACAGCAGCACAGCTGAATACTGGGACACACAGCAGCACAGCTGAATACTGGGACACACAGCAGCACAGCTGAATACTGGGACACGCAGCAGCACAGCTGAATACTGGGACACGCAGAATCACAGCTGAATACTGGGACACACAGCAGCACAGCTGAATACTGGGACACACAGCAGCACAGCTGAATACTGGGACACACAGCAGCACAGCTGAATACTGGGACACACAGCAGCACAGCTGAATACTGGGACACACAGCATCACGGCTGAATACTGGGACACACAGCTGAATACTGGGACACACAGCAGCACAGCTGAATACTGGGACACACAGCATCACAGCTGAATACTGGGACACACAGCAGCACAGCTGAATACTGGGACACACAGCAGCACAAACAACTCACAGATGAGTTTCACAACTGGCTGGAACAAAAACAAAAGCCTTCTGATGAGAGTCACATGATACAGTCACCTAAAGTACAGATGCAGCGCGAGATGTAAGGGCCGTGTCTCACCCGAGCAGGAACCGCAGCACCTCCAGCGTGTCTGTGACGGGCTCCAGGAAGATGGCCATCCGCTTGAAGCAGATCACCATGTTCAGCAGGTCAAAGGTCAGCGCTCTGGGGCTGCCCAGCTCAGAGGCGCTGTCTATGGAGGACGAGTCCTTGGGGGGAAGCTGGGTGAGTTTGGCTCGATCGCTGCCCGTCTGCGGGAGCTCATGAGGAGAGGAGGCTGTGCACTGCATGCTGGGAGATCAGAGAACATCAACACTGTGTTTATCTCTGTACACACGTGACAGAAAGCCTCATTTAAATCTTAATCAGATCAGAAATGTCAAATCCAGTAGACTTATATATACTGTGAAGCTGCTTTAAAACAATGTAATATATAGAGTTATATAAATAAAGGTGAGCAGATTTGACTGGATCGAAATCAGAAAAAACGCATCTGGTGCTTTAAAACATATGAACAGTGATTTCAATTGATGTCAAACTGATTTGAACACACCTGATGACCGGGTTTAAAACAATAATACATTAACTAAATATAAGACGTCATATAAACACCAACCAGAAGAAAATACAACAATGACATACCTTTAAATCCTTCAAACAGTGTCTTATGCCCACGACAGAGTCATTAAACAGTCTTTAATGTTAATAAGGATGGATAAATATTATAATAAATCACAAATAATTATAAACACGCTTTATTACTTAATTAAGTAATTATTATTTAAATAAGGTGGAGAGAACATTTGCCCAGGGCAACCTCCGTACTGCATGGCAGGGCCTCAAAAGTATGGCAGCAGTTAACTTCAGTCCTTGCAGTCGCAAGCCCATTCAGGTTGCAGGCTGTAACCCAACCTCACTATCTGATGACCTGAACATATTTTTCACCAGATTTGAGAAAGATCTGAAACAGCTCTGATCTCAAAAGGCTCATTTCTTCGCTCGATCCTCCTGATGATTGTGGTATCACTATTGAAACTGGAGAAGTGATCGGCGCCTTTAAGAAGACTAAAGTAAATAAGGCGCCAGGCCCAGATAATATCTGTGGGCGGACCCTTAGGCACTGTGCTGAGCAATTGGGGGGTGTATTCCAATACCTGTTTCAGTGTTCTATTAACAACAGCACAGTCCCCCAGCTGTGGAAGCACTCTACGGTGATTACAATACCCAAGAAGGGTACCACCAAAATCTTGAATGACCTCAGGCCTGTGGCCCTGACCTCTCTGGTGATGAAGGCCATGGAGAGAATCATAAAGGATTACATCACCAAGGTATCTGATCCATTGATGGATCCTCTTCAATTTGCATATCGGGTGGGCAGGGGGGTCGACGATGCAAAAATTTTCATCCTAGACAATATCCACAAACATCTGGAAACTCCCAACTCCACAGCCAGAATTCTGTTCGCTGACTTTTCGTCTGCATTCAACACCATGCAGCCACACATCCTGGCAGAGAAGCTCATTAACCGCTTTCGCCTTAGTCATCAACTTATCTTGTGGATTATAGACTTTCTAACCAACAGGACACAGAGGGTTCTGGTCAATGACACCTACTCAGAAGTTCGGATTACGTCAACAGGTTCGCCACAAGGGTGTGTCCTTTCTTCCCTCCTCTACATCCTCTATACAGATGACTGCAGGTCTACTCAGTCAAACTGTCACATTGTAAAATTTGCAGATGACACAGTCGTCCTGTCTCTGCTCTCGGGTTCCTTCCATGGTCATAGTCCAGCTCTGCAGGAGTTTGTGAAGTGGTGTGAAGAGTCCTGTTTAGAGATGAATTTGGATAAAACCAAAGAGATGATAGTGACCTTTTCACCAAAGCAGAGACAGCTGACTGAGGCAGTCACTACTACCATCCAGGGAAAGCTGGTAGAGCTCGTGGGGGAGTATAAATACCTTGGGACTATTCTTGATAACCAGCTGAAGTTTTCGTCTAACACAGAGGAAATTCTGAAGAAATGCCATCAGCGGCAATACTTACTCAGGAAATTGAAATCATTTGATGTAAACAAGGACATTTTAACCATATTTTACTACTCATTTATTGAAAGTGTGATAACATTTTCCTTTACTTGTTGGTTCTACTCCATTAATCTTCAAAATAGAAACTGTTTACATCGAATTGTTAAAGTGTGTTCCAGAATTATTGGACACCCCCTGAGAGCCCTGCCCATCTTATGTGAACAGCGAACCTTGAAGATTGCCTGTAGGATCATTCGTGATCCATCACATGCTACGTATTCTACGTTTGAGTGGCTACCCTCAGGGCGCAGACTTCGCTGTCAAGTGTGTAGGACCCAGAGGAGGAAGGTAACCTTTGTCCCCAGGGCTGTCCTGCTACTAAACTCCAAGTCACCATCCGCCCCCCAAATCTCTGAACTGCGCTAAAACATGCCAAAGACTCATGTACTCATCCTATCCACTTTTATTCTTATTTTTTATCTATTTATTTATTTTTATTAATGATGTACTGTATGTAGTTGAATATATGCTATTCCTTGTGTCATTTAAATTGCCCCTTGGGGATGAATAAAGTGATTTGAATTGAATTGAATTACCGCCTGTCCACCGAGTTCTGCTTCCGCAATCCGCAGGCAGAAGAGTAGATGTCAGAGCGCGATGATTGAGTGTCAGGAAGAGGAGAAGAGCGCCGATCACATCGATCAGATTTATTCTCTTATTTTTTTTAAAAAGGTTATCGCAGAATATAGTCATTAGAAGACACTTTTTTTCACCATCAACATTATATCTGTTTTTTAATTCTATTATTTCCTCTATTTGTGTGTTCTGTGACATCAATACCATCATGCCTGATCTTCTCACAGCCAAACTGACCCAGCTCTCCATTCCATCCTCGATCTGTCAGTGGATCTCCAGCTTCCTGACGAACCGGCAGCAGCTCGTGAGACTGGGGAAACACACATCCAGGACTCTCACCACCAGCACTGGCGCCCCCCAAGGGTGCGTTCTCTCCCCACTGCTCTTCTCCCTGTACACTAACGACTGCACTTCTAAAGACCCCACTGTCAAGCTCCTGAAATTTGCTGACGACACCACTGTCATCGGTCTCATCCAAAACGGTGACGAGTCTGCTTACAGACTGGAGGTCGAACAGCTGGCTGTCTGGTGCAGTTATAACAACCTTGAGCTGAACACGCTCAAAACAGTGGAGATGACCGTGGACTTCAGGAGGAACAGCCCAGCACTCCCCCCACTCACCATCATGAACAGCACTGTGGAAGCAGTGGAGTCATTCAGGTTCCTGGGCACTATCATCTCTCAGGACCTGAAGTGCAACATGACATCATGACTTTTGCGTAAACATACACGCCACTTTCAAGTCAAGTGGCGTGTTATTTATACGCATTTTGAGCTATCCGCGTGTATGCGTGTATATCTACGCCGTTATGTCCGAGTGATTCCGCGTGTATGTACACGCTGTTAATAATCCGAGCGAAATAAAGCCAAATTTTGATATACATCTGGGGGAGCGATATTTTTTCTTACTAGGATGGTAGGGAAAGACTCATAAATGGTTTTAACCAGTGACGGGTAGGTTTAGGGACGGGGTTGGGGTAGGTCATATATTTATATATACAGTAATGTAACGTTAAGTCAACGGCGTTCATAAACACGCTGAAAAGCGATTATGCGTGTTGATAGCACGCCAAAAATGGAAATACGAATTGGCGTGTCATACATACGCAGTTTCATGAGATCAGTCTGTGAAGTGGGACAATCACATTGACTCCATTGTGAAAAAGGCCCAGCAGAGACTGTACTTCCTTCGCCAGCTGAGGAAGTTCAACCTGCCACAGGAGCTGCTGATTCAGTTCTACTCAGCCGTCATTGAATCTGTTCTATGCACTTCCATCACTGTCTGGTTTGGTTCAGCTACCAAATCAGACATCATGAGACTACAGCGGACAGTTCGGACTGCAGAGAGGAGCATTGGTGCCCCCCTGCCAACCCTCCAGGACCTGTACTCTTCAAGAGTGAAGAAGAGAGCAGGTAAAATCATCACAGACTCCACTCACCCTGGACACCACCTGTTAGAACGCGCGCGCATGTGTGTGTGTGTGTGTGGAGAGTTGTAGGTTACAGTTTGACAAGAGTTTAGAGTGTGACAAAAGCACAACGTTGTGTTTTATTGTAAGTGTAAACAAACAAGTAAACACTTTGCCGTTTAAATGTCCTGTATGAACAAAATGACGGAGTATGTTTTTATGTTTCCACTGTTTGATCGCGACACACACACACACACACACACACACACACACACACACACACACACACACACACACACACACACACACACACACACACACACAGAGTCCGATTGCGCCCCGCGTCTCTCTCTCTCTCTCTCTCTCTCTCTCTCTCTCTCTCTCTCTCTCTCTCTCTCTCTCTCTCTCTCTCTCACACACACACACAGTTTGATCCGTCTCTCGCTCTCTCGCTCTCTCACTCACACACACACACACACGCACATACAGTCCAATCGCGCCCCGCGCCCCCCAGCACACATGTCTGCTGCGTCTTCTGAACAAAACAAAGAAGTTAGTTTGATGAGGGTTTGCAGGAGACCGCGACGATTGGTCAAAGTTGCAGAAAAGTTGCGGTGATTGGTCAAAATTGCAAGGCGCACTGAATTCACGAGGATTTGTTGAAGTTGCGTTAATAGTTGCGATCGCGACATCGCGAAATCCTGGAGGGACTGCTCAGATCACTGGCCACAAGAACATCTCGGCACAGGAACAGTTTCTTCCCACAGGCCATTTCCCTTCTGAACAGTTAACACACCTCCCAAGGCATATGCCTTTAAGTGCAATACTCACACTGTTTAATGCAATAACTTACAACCCAAGTGATACTTACATGTAGATTTATTTAATATTCAAAACACTGTAAATATGTCCATAATCTGTAAATCTATAAATCTTTATTCTTGCTGAACCCAACTGTGATACTTTTATTCTCATATTTTTATTTTTTATTCTTAAAATTTGTATTATGTTTCTTGTTGTAAATTATGTTTCTTGTTATATTTGTATATGTGCACTGGAAGCCTCCGTACCAAAACAAATTCCTTGTGTGTGCAAGCACACTTGGCAATAAAGCTCTTTCTGATTCTGATTTTAAAGCTCAACTCATTTTCTTAGATGACTAAAGTAATGTTCACTTATGTTATTGGTTATTTTTTCCAGCAATAATCTTAATGGTTAGTTTTACTGTTTGCTGAGATTGTGTAGCATATATCTGAGCATATGCACGATTAATGGTCTTTCACGCCATTTAAATTATACATTTACAAACATCTATAATTCTGTGTGAAGCCATTCTTCTGTTACAAGAGCAAAGATTGCTGACTTTTGTGTATAAGAAACAATCTAATTAGCCTAATTTACATATAAAAATGGCATGTTTGTACTGAAAGGAATGACTGATTCAATGTAAATACTCCTATAGCACTCGCTGTTTCTGAAGAGATAAAGGCTAACTCGGTCTGATATGATCATGTGATGACACAAATTTGCACCTTAATCATAATAATTAGCCTTTCACACACACCAACACAAAGATAGAACAATAATAATGTGATGTCAACTTAAACCCTATTAAACATCCAGTTCCCCGAAACACAGATGAAACTCGGCTCTGAAGTTCATTACTGTTAATGTAGTGATTGTGTTGAGCTGTTCACTTCACGGAGATGGATGATAAAAATAACACCAATTCACTAATACATAAAAGAGAGGAAGACTTTATTAGATATTATACAACAAATCCTGTACATTTATACACAGTAAATACAGTAAAGGTCACTGTGAGTTCAGTGTTGATGAAGATGTCTCTATAGTGGCTCCATATTCAACATCATTTAATATCTGTCAGTAAAATAAAACACAGACAGTAACACATGCATTACTGACACATCTGTTCAGAGGATTGAATAGTTAAAATGACATTATTATAAGATAAGAATCAGTACTTACAGCAGTGTCTCCAGTTTATAATGTGGATTATCTTTTAAAGCAGAGAGACTCTTCACACTTGCATCTCCTATTATATTATGAGTCAGATCTAGTTCTCTGAGGTGTGAGTTTGATCTCAGAGCTGAAGTCAGAGCAGCACAACCTTCAGCTGTGATCTTACACCCACACAACCTGTAGAACAACAACACACACTTTAATCTCTCAGTTCAGCAGGAACTACACAACCACAGAGAGACGGAGATATTAAACACTAACGGCCAGATTTACTAAACAGGGCAAATTATCGTGAGAACGCAATCCCATAAAAGTGCAGATGGGAGAGGAAAGTTCAGAGTTTGATCGACTGACGAAGCAGAACTTAAAGAACAGAGACGCAGCCGGATCATTTCCATAATGACCAACACAATCTACCAGTTAGCGTCTGGTTTCAGACCTGCTTTTTTTGGGCAGTAAATAATGGCACCAGTGGCGGCGCCAGGGGGGAGCTAGGTGGTGCTGAAGCTCCCCCTATAATAGCCATAGCACCCGCCCAGCACCCCCAAGAAATGTCTGTGATTTTTTTTATATTTATATTTTAATGTCATGTTTGAATAGTCTTTTTCATGTTGTTAAAAAGGGTATTAAAGAATAATTAAAAAATATATGTTTAGTCTAAAAAAACATGAGGCCCAAACAGGCGATCTTGTGGCCAATGGACGCGGCGCCCGGTGAACGTTTGCAGACATCCCCAAGTTTCACGTATATAGATAGCGGCTCCCTGATGGCCGCAAATTAGTTCAAATCTCCCGGAATCTAAGCTCCAAACGTGTAGCGCGCACAAGACAGAAAGAGCAAGAGACCTTGCGCGCGCGCGCGTGTGTGTGTGTGTGTAAATGTGCGTGTGCGTGTATTAAAGAATAATTAAAATATATATATATTTAGTTTAAAAAAACATGAGGCCCAAACCGGCGATCTTCTTTGGCCAATGGACGCGGGCGCCTGGTGAACGTTTGCAGACATCCGAAGTCTTACGTATATAGATAGCGTCTCCCTGATGGCCGCAAATTAGTTCAAATCTCCCGGAATCTAAGCTCCAAACGTATAGCGCGCGCAAGACAGAGAGAGCGAGAGACCTTGCGCGTGTGTGTGTGTGTGTAAATGTGCGTGTGTGCGCATGTAACCCCACCCCCCCCACTCCCCCTCCCCCGGCCGGCCCAAAATTCTAAGCACCGTCTATTAAGTTTTGAGCATCCCCATAGCACCTGCAACCGAAAATCTCTGGCGCCGCCACTGAATGGCACAAACACCGGGAGCCTGATGCATAAACGCTGCATACACACAAAAAAGCATTGAAATGTGCGTACGCAATTTTACATGCTTATATCAGGATTTATAAAAACTAGTGTCAATATGTGCGCACCGTACGGACACTCGACCGTGCGTACACACTCTTTTACTGGAGTGAGAGAAGTCATGAAGTCAACATGATGATTTAAACTGTTTTACATCTGATAAACCCTTATAGAAAGAAAATATAGTTACCATATATGAATGATCATATATTAAATGCTTTAACAGTATATTTAAAATATCCAGAATATTATATTGTGGTAATATATTACAATATACTGAATAATACAATATATCATAAAGTATGTAGTTTTATATTCAGTAATACACTCCATAATAAATAGATGTATATGTGATCAGATATGGTACTGCATGTGTAATAAATTGCAGATATATTTACTCATGCAACATAAACACTCTTATAGAGAAATAAATAATGAAATATAAACTACCGTTCAAAAGTTTGGGGTCAATAATTTTTTTAATTTTTTTTAAAGAAATGAATACTTTTCTTCAGAAAGGACGCATTAAATTGATCAAAAGTGACAATAAAGACATTTATAATAATGCAAAATATTTCTATTTTAATTAAATGCTTTTCTCTTGAACTTTCAAAGAATCCTGAAAAAAATTAATCACGGTTTGCACAAAAATATGAAGCAGCAAAACTGTTTTCAACAGTGATAATAATCATAAATGTTTCTTGGTCATCAAATCATCATATTATAGTGATTTCTGAAGGATCATGTGACACTGAAGACTGGAGTAATGATGCTGAAAATTACAGGAATAAATTACACTTTACTATATATTCACATAGAAAACAGATGATTTATATTATAATAATATTTCACTATTTTTACTGTATTTTTTAATCAAATAAATGCAGCCTTGAGCAGAAGAGACTTCTTTTAAAAACATTAAAAATCTTACCGACCCCAAACTTATGAACGGTAGTGTATGTCTTATATATTGAAATAATTTGCATTATAAATGTTTCATAATTTCAAGCTAGTTAAAATCACTAGCTGAGGAGCACACAGCCATTACTTTTAAAATATAGTAATTGTAGTTTTAATGGTGTTTGTCCAATCGTCACCCTCACCACAGGCTCTACTCTTCAGCACAATGGAGACCCCAAAAACTCACACACACCAGAAAACATTTTAAATTCCAACATAATAGTAAATGAAACACTAACAGATCTCCCACTATATTAATATTGAGCATAACACATTAAACACTTAATTTTAACATTTGCTCTCCTTTAACAGTCAGAAGCAAAGCATGCTGGGATATGTGTGTGTAAATATATATATGTGGGAACATACATTCACATTTATATGGGAACATGTATGTGCAATATATGTACACAATAAAGGATAAAACTTTGTGAATATTACATGTAATGCTATTTTTGTCTTCATTTATATATAGCCATACATGGTCAATGCATATATTGCACAATATTAAAAAAAATATAAGCACTAGTTTCCCATAATGGAAAAGTATTTAAAATGTATTATACCATGGTCTGGGTGAATACTCAATTCTGATTGGCTGCAGGGTGTCCGTTCAAAAGTGATAGAGGACACCTAGTAAAGTAGTTCTGGTGAAACTGCCTGTTTACCACTCGAAATGAATAAATAAATGCGCTGGCTACAACAGCTGCGAGTAACCATAGCAACAGGCAGTCAAAGTATCCGTTAACAATTTGCTCTATAAAAACAAACATCTAACGTCAGATATTACATAGCCTACTAATACAACAATGAGCGACTTCGTTGTTTCATCTTCAGTCTCTCACGGACTGACGGAGCCCAGTAAGCCCGCAGACTGCTCTCGCATCGATGGCCTGTCACCGCTCTCCAGTCCAGCATCGGAGAGTCGACCTACAGCGGTGCTTCGGAGGCTGTGGTTAGTGTAGACTAGTGTAACTAACACATAGTGTTTTATGTGTAATAAAAAAATAACTATGCCTACCTTTGTGTTTCATGAAAAAAAAAATGCATTTTTGAACCTGAAGGGTTCTACAAGCTGAGCGGACTATAAATATCTCAAGTTGCTAAATAAATCGTCAGGCAAGTTATTATTTGAAAAAACTAGATTTAGCCTAATTAAAATATAAACTAATGTTTTAAAAATGTTTTATTTGGCAAGTGACCATGGTAAGGGTTAATGCCCGACGAGGTGTCCACTGTCAGGTTTTAATGGACTTCGGCGGAGGCAAGCGTCCTCTGCTGCGCGTCGGCCGGTTTACACCTCGCCGTCGTCCATTAAAACCTGACAACGGACACCTCGTCGGGCATTAACCCTTACATATATCCCATTATATTTTGCAGTATATTCCCATATATTTTTGTTCCGTAAGGGTATTTACACTGCAAAAAACAACAACAAAAAAACATCCCCAGGACCAGAGTTGAGGACCACTGATATAAAATGCATATAAATATCAGTCGTCACTCTATATCTGCCAATAACAGGTCTTACTAAGATGATATTTAAATGCTTAGTTTTATGATCAAAGCTCTGTAATTTTAAGACATATAATGTAATGCAATACAATGATGATTGAGAGATAAACTAATAAACCTTCCTCAAAAGCCTGATGATCATATTTAATACATTTGAACATGATTTTTTTTTTAAAAAAATATGTATGGATATTCAAACAAACTTAAGTTGCTTCAGTCCAGAAAATGATCTTGAAATATTACTAACATTATAAAGGTTATTCTTATGTTTACTTAAAAATCTGTAAAGATTTCACAGCAAAACGTCACATGAACCACGAGCTGAAGCGACACGCTTTAAAACTATACTTTCCTTTTACTTGCTAAAGAAACTATAAACCATCAACCAGACAACAGAAGGCAAGTAGTAGATTGTGTCCAACAGGTTTTTTGATCATGTTGATCATTTATATCAAATATGATACAGTATGAATTAAAGGGTTAAAATAACATTATTCTTGTCTCAGTAAAGATTAATGTATGATCTTACGTCAGTTTCTCCAGTTTACAGTGAGGATCCTTCAGTCCATCAGAGAGCAGCTTCAGACCTTTATCTCCTATTATATTCCCAGACAGATCCAGTTCTCTGAGGTGTGAGTTTGATCTCAGAGCTGAAGTCAGAGCAGCACAACCTTCATCTGTGATCTTACAATAACTCAACCTGTAGAACAACAACACACACTTTAATCTCTCAGTTCAGCAGGAACTACACAACCACAGAGAGACGGAGATATTAAACACTAACGGCCAGATTTACTAAACAGGGCAAATTATCGTGAGAACGCAATCCCATAAAAGTGCAGATGGGAGAGGAAAGTTCAGAGTTTGATCGACTGACGAAGCAGAACTTAAAGAACAGAGACGCAGCCAGATCATTTCAAATATACGGACAGTATATTTACTAATATATCATAAAGTATGTAATTTTATATTCAGTAATACACATAACATAGATGTATATGTGATCAGATATGGTACTGCATGTGTAATAAATTGCAGATATATTTACTCATGCAACATAAACACACATATAGAGAAATAAATAATGTAATATATGTCTTATATATTTAAATAATTTCCATTAATTTCCATTCTGTCGTGTTTTATTGCACGAGTTATTACAATGAGTCCTCCAACAGAAATCATGCAATTTTACAAAATGGTAAATAAAACTTGACAGAAACTGTATTTCGCTACGCTACTTGTTTTTAATAATCAACGAACACCAATAACCACTCAGTGAGTGTCACAGTTTTGAAAACGAACGTTAAGGGTTGTTTTAAGGACATGTTTCAGTATGCTCGTAGACAGCCACTCTGAAGCACTCACTTGTCTCAGTAAAGATTAATGTATGATCTTACCTCAGTTTCTCCAGTTTACAGTGAGGATCCTTCAGTCCATCAGAGAGCAGGTTCAGACCTTTATCTCCTATTATATTCCATGACAGATTCAGTTCTCTGAGGTGTGAGTTTGATCTCAGAGCTGAAGTCAGAGCAGCACAACCTTCATCTGTGATCTCACAACCCCACAACCTGTAGAACAACAACACACACTTTAATCTCTCAGTTCAGCAGGAACTACACAACCACAGAGAAACGGAGATATTAAATACTAAATCTGTGTGGCTTTAATGCTTTCATTACTTTTTGTTGACTTTTGCTGTATTGTGTGTAAATTACAATATGAAAAAATATAAGGTGAAAAATCCCTTTTGTAGATTTTTTTGTATAGTGATCCAAGTGTGACTTTTGTTTAAAAAAATTCAATTAATAATTAATTGCGACCAATGACAACAAAGAACAGAGAAACACATCACTACAAACACACACACACACACACACACACACACACACACACACACACACACACACACACACACACACACACACACACACACACACACACACACACACACACACACACACACACACACACACACACACACACACACACACACGTTGGTGCAACAGCATTATGAGGACTCTCCATAGATGTAATGGTTTTTATACTGTACAAACTATATATTCTATCCCCCTACACTGCCCCTGTCCCTAAACCTACCCATCACAGGAGACATGCTGCATTTTAAATGTTTTACTGTTTATTTTTTTAAGCCATTTGATTTAGGAGGACTTTTGAAGTGTCCTCATAAACCACCCATAAGTTGTAATACCAGTGTAATATACATGTCATTATACAAATTTCTGTCCTCATAAATCACATAAACCCACCCACACACACACACACACACACACACACACACACACACACACACACACACACACACACACACACACACACACACACACACACACACACACACACACACACTGACTTACTTTGCTGATCTGGAGGCTTCAACTACAGGCAAGAGCTTCTGAAGTACTTCATCTGGTGATGTGTGGTTTTGCTCTTGATTGATTCTTATGTATTTCCTTAACTCAAACTCATCCAAACACTCTGAGGTTAATAAAACAAAGACAACAGCTGACCACTGTGACGAGGACAATCTGGTGCTTGAAAGACCTCTAGATCTGAGACACTTCTGGATTTCATTTACGAGAGAAAGATCACCCAGTTCATTTAAAGAGTAGAACAGATTGATGGATTTTTCTGGTGAGGAATTCATTCTTATTCTTGTCTTAATGTAATCAATCGTTTTCTCTTTACTGTACGAGATTTTTCTTACATGCGTCAGAAGGCCTTTCAGGAGCTTCTGATTGGACTCCAGCGAGAGACCCAGAAGAAACCGCAGGAAAAGATCCAGATGTCCATTTCTACTCTGCAGAGCCTTGTCCACGGCTCTCTGATGCAGGTCAGATATCGTGTGACGCATGAACTTGTGTGCATATTTTGAGCTGAGGGTTTCATTGAGCACATCCCTCTTGTACAGCAGGAATGAAAGCAGCACATAAAGAGCTGCTAAATGCTCCTGAATGCTCAGATGAACAAAGCAGAAGACTTTCCCCTGATAAAATCCCAACTCCTCTCTGAAGATCTGAGTGCACAATCCTGAGTAAACTGATGCTTCTGTCTCATCAATGCCACACTCTCTCAGGTCTTCCTCATAGAAGATCAGGTTGCCTTTCACAAGCTGCTGAAAGGCCAGTTTCCCCAGTTTGAGGATCATGTCTTCATCCTTCACGTTCTTCTCATAGTCCTTCTCATGTTTGATTTTGGTCTGAATGATCAGGAAGTGTGTGTACATTTGAGTGAGAGTCTTGGGAATCTCTCCAGTCTCTGCTTCACTCAACATCTTCTCTAAAACAGTGGCTGAGATCCAGCAAAACACTGGGATGTGGCACATGATGAAGAGGCTCCTTGATGACTTCAGGTGTGTGATGATTTTATCAGCCAGACTCTGATCACTGATTCTCTTCCTGAAGTATTCCTCCTTCTGTGGATCATTGAATCCTCGTACCTCAGTCACTCGATGGACACACTCAGAGGGAACGAGATCGGCTGCTGCTGGTCTGGAGGTGATCCAGATGAGAGCAGAGGGAAGCAGATTCCCCGTAATGAGGTTCGTCAGCAGCTCGTCCACTGAGGCTGATTCAGATATATTACACAGTTTCACATTGAAATCCAGAGACAGACGACACTCGTCCAGACCATCAAAAACAAAGACCACTTTATATTCATCACTGAATGGTTTCATCTCTGTTGTTTTAGGGAAAAAGACATGAAGAAGCTCTGAAAGAGTGAGTGTTTTGTCCTTCATTAGGTTGAGCTCTCTGAAAGGAAGTGGAAACATGAGCTGGATCTCCTGATTCTCCGTTCCTTCGGCCCAGTCCAAGATGAACTTCTGCACAGAGACTGTTTTTCCAATGCCAGCGACTCCCTTTGTCAGCACAGTTCTGATGGGTTTGTCTTGTCCAGGTAAAGGTCTAAAGATATCTGTGCATTTGATCGGTGTGTCCTCTGTTGCTGCTCTCCTGGATTGAGTCTCAATCTGTCTCACCTCATGCTCATTATTGATGTCTCCACAATCACTCTCTGTGATGTAGAGATCAGTGTAGATCTTATTCAGCAGTGTTGGGTTTCCCTGCTTTACTGTTCCCTCATAAAGACACTGAAACTTCTTCCTCAAATTTGATCTGAATGTCTTGAGGGCTTCGGCATGTTGAGGGCCACGACTTTAAGATAAAAAAAAGTTAAATAGATAATATACATACATTGCATCAAGATATTGAATTCCATGAGGATTCATGACACTATGCAAGTCCCTTTGGATAAAGGCGTCTGTCAAATGAATAAATGTAAATGAAAATCATGTCAATTAAAGATACATGGAGGATCCACTGACCAGTCACTCTTCATGGACACACAGCTGGGCTCTGGAGGGTCCGGTCTGTGCATTGAGATGAACAAGTTTATATTATAATTCACACACACTTATATTAATCACTTTTGTAATGGTTTATTGTTCTTGGTGACTGAATAATTTCCTTAAAATGAATTATGCTGTTGTAAACATTCATAAGACATCACCTACAAAATCAGAGATTAGATTCTGAATTAGCTCAGTAAATGAGACTATTACATGATGATTACATATTTATCATCAATAAGTAGCCAACTTCATCTGATCACAACTAATGTGTTTTTGAAATCACTCTCTATTCTTTCCGGTGAAATCACAAAACTAAAATGCACACAAACATGCCACTGCTCTTGATACACAATCAGTGATTATATTAATGAGAGAGAAAAATCAAAAAAACGATACGAGGGCGGATCCCGGAACCTCTGACACACTTAACAAAATTTCTACCAGCAGGGCACTAGTGGATACTAATGTTGACAGCAGATCTATGTATGAATCTCGAGACAAAATATTGTATTATAGTAGGTGTAAGAATGAAACTGTCATGAATTTATGAGTTAAACATGAGTTCTAACTCAGTGTACTATTGAAATTGATTTCTGGACATCGTTATGGTCTTTTTTTCTGCAATACATATCTGATATAGCATTGTATATTAGCACCCCCCCATCAGTGTGTCGACTAAACATGTGGAGGATCCATTGACCAGTCACTCTTCATGGACACACAGCTGTGGTGTGGAGGATCTGGTCTGTGCATTGAGATGAACACAAGTGAATATAAATCACACTCTAAAATTCATGACTTTATGAAGCTCCCCTGGTGTCTGGTAGTAAATACTTTCAAACACACTGTCGTAAAAACGAACTGTTGTTCCTCCCCTCTCGCCACGAGCAACCCAGCTGATCAGCTGTCAACCCAGCGATCGCTGAGCCATTGGCTTCTACCAGGGGCAGAGTGGCAATCGGGAGAGTCGGGAGTTTCCCTGGTGGGCCGGTAGTGTTTTGAGGCCGCGAGGGCCGGTCTGATAATAGTTATACATTGCAAGTTCGCTATGCCCACTTGGGGCCAAAGCAAGGGGTAAAAAAAGGTTTTTTTTACATTTTCGATAACGGAGCGTATATTTGCACTAAGTGCCTGTCTTTTTAGCAACAAAGTTAAAGTTGCTAAAGTTGCAAAGTTCCTTTTAAGTCAGTAAAACTGTAAATGCCATATTCAAATGTCCTTGTTCAAAATATACATTTAGCCTGCCTAAGAGGGGGCCTACAAGACATCTGAACTCTTAATCCGGCCCTGCCGGCGATGAGGGCCGGTGGTCTACGAAATTTCCCGGTAGATTTTTGGGTCCCACTCCGCCCCTGGCTTCTACACTATGTAGACAACTAAAAAAATCAAACGTGTTTGCTAATGACAATGCTAACATCAAAGTTATAGTATCTAGCGTACTAGTAAGCCCGTAACAGACAGCGATCATAATAAAAACCTTTACAGACAATAGCAAACATCCTGAGGTCACAATTACTTTAAATTTAAATATTAAACACAGTTTATTCCAAAGATACGTACAAGTGCAACAGCAAGAAGGCCAGGTCAGTTTTTCAGGCTTCTGTTTCTCTCAGTTCTTGGCATTCTGAAAAGGCCAGTCCGATATTTACTTAACTCGAGTCTGACTTCTTGCTCGTCAGTCTCCCGTTTCCTCTTTCGTTGGTCCTCCGACAAAGATTTCCTAGCTTTCTGCTTCTTTTTTACAGGCTCAGCCATAACTCAATCTATCGTTGCCCTTTGCTTATAACCAGAGCCTATGGCTCTGCTTTTAGCTAGCCGGTGCTTGAATGGGGGCGTATACGTGTACAGTGCCGTCAAGCAATTCGTTACATCGCGAGACCCGATATCACGTAATACTTCCTGACGGCGAAGCCGTCGGCCCGCTGGTCCAAAGTTGCAAGTGAGTTTTTTCCGCTCTCGGGCACCAGGAGGGTGCGAAACCACCACCATTCAACCCGAAATAAGCAATATAACCATTCCACTGACTCTGAAGCTGTTCAGTTAAGGTAAAAAAGTTACTTAGATCACCTTTAATATTTATTATGCTGTTGGAGACTTTACAACACTTTCACATCCACATATGTGAGCTTTTAATTAAGATCTTTTAAACGTCTGAAATGTATTACATACAGTCACTTTAGTCTTTTTAAAGTATTAATAATGAACAATTTTCTTAGTTTCAACACAGAAGATGTACTAAGATAAATGGTTTAGTACCTTAACCCAGGATCATTGTGTCGACTTAAGAAAAGTGGAGGATCCATTGACTGGTCACTCTTCATGGACACACAGCTGTGGTCTGGAGGATCTGGTCTGTGCATTGACATGAACACAAGTGAATATAAATCACACTCTTAAATTCATGACTTTATGAACTGAATGATTCAGGTGACCGAATTAATCCATTAATATTTATTATGCTGTTGGAGACTTTACAACACTTTCACATCCACATATGTTTTAATTAAGATCTTTTAAACGTCTGAAATGTATTACATACAGTCACTTTAGTCCTTTTACAGCATTAATAATGAACAATTTTCTTAGTTTCAACACAGAAGATGTACTAAGATAAATGGTTTAGTACCTTAACCCAGGATCAGTGTGTCGACTTAAGAAAAGTGGAGCATCCATTGACTGGTCACTCTTCATGGACACACAGCTGGGTTCAAACGACTTCGGTCTCTGCATCTGGAATAATCTGAAACAGAACAAAGAGAATTTAGAATATTTATGCTAAATTAATTACCACAAGCATACGAAATGGAGCCTTTTTGAATGAAAATCATATTTTACCAACTGTTAATTCTTTAAGGTAGGGTAGGGAATTTATTTCATAAACACTTTGTTATTCTGGTTTAAACTCTATTCACATCCTGATATTAATCAGTGGTCTAAATATTAAAACACATATATATATTAAAGCTGCAATCAGCGATGGGCGGGCCCTCGCACATGTAGCGTGTCGGGGAGTGATGCGGCTGCATATTCTGTTGCATATTCTGGAGCTCTGCCAGTGCGGCTGTGAATTCGCTACGCTTTTCAGACACTGCATGAAGGTGTTATACGTCACTTCCTGTTGCCAGCAGGTGGCGCTATGACTGTGGGTGAATGTGGGCATGTACATGAGTTCAGGGCGGGACTCTTATCCTACATGTAAAGTTTGGTGCAGCTGTGAGCATGTACACTGAAGTTACAACCACTTCCTGTGTCATGGCGATGAGTTGATCTTTGATGCCATGCCACGGACGCAGATAGCACAACTTTTCATCGTCAATGCCTTTAGAAGGCACAGCAGAAATTTCAAGTCGATCGGACTAAATCCCTAGGAGGAGTTCGTTACAGTACGGAGTGTGTAAATCAGCCAAAATTTGACGAAAAATTCAAAATGGCCGACTTCCTGTTGGGTTTAGGGCATCGCTCCAAGAGGCTTTTTTGTGCGTCTGGACATGGTTTATGTGCCACAGAAATTTCGTACATGTAGGTCAATCGTGCGGCAGGGGCTGCTTCGTTAAAAGTCACTTCCTGTTGCCAGCAGGTGGCGCTATGACTGGGGGTGAATGTCGGCATGTACATGTGTTCAGGGCGGGACTCTTGTCAAGCGTGCAAAATTTGGTGCAGATCTGAGCATATACAGCAAAGTTACTCCAACTTCCTGTTTCATGGCGAATCATCGATGCCACGGTCACACCGATTGACGAAAACTCGCAGATAGCACAACTTTTCATCGTCAATGCCTTTAGAAGGCACAGCAGAAATTTGAAGTCGATCGGACTAAATCCCTAGGAGGAGTTTGTTAAAGTACGGAGTGTGTATAAATCGTCCCAAAATGGCCGCCAAATTCAAAATGGCGGACTTCCTGTCGAGTTCAGGGTATGGGTTCTTGAGGCTTTTTTGTGCGTCTTGATATGATACACGTCACCACCAAATTTCGTGCATGTAGGTCGAACATGGACGAGGGGCTAATTTTTTTCAATTTTCTAGGTGGCGCTAGCGAGCCATTTTGCCACGCCCATCCGCGAAACCCACAAAATACAAAAATTTTCACCAGTCCTGACATGTGTGCAAAATTTGGTGACTTTTCGAGCATGTTGCGGCCTCGAAAATGGGGCTTACTTTGCAGAAAAAAAAAAAAAAAAAGAAAAAGAAAAAAAAATCCTAACAGTTTCAAGAGGGTCCTCGCACGGGTGCTCGGGCCCTAATTATCTGTGGAAATCTCAGGACCAAAAAACATTCGTCCAATCATTACATTTGGTCCGAATCCAATGAACAGCCATGTTATGTTTTCAAGCACAGACTGTATTTAGTTTTATCAGTCTCTTATTATATAATTAGCATCAAACAAACTATATAGTTCTTATTCACAGTAACTAAAGATTACTAAACGAAAATATTGAAAAAAGATTGCACAACCACCAAATAGGTGGCGATATGAAAAGTATGTAAATCGCCAGTAAACAAAAGAAGAAGAAAGAAGTAGTATGGCGCCTTTTTCTTAGCGTCCGTTTCCACTGTGACTTTTATATTGTGCTCATAAATCTATAAGAGAAAACCAACTCTTTGAAACTCCTGTATATGATGTCAGGAGCTAAATATTCGAATACAAAAATCAAACTATTGTTTTTAAAGGGACGATTGTCACAACATCATTAAACAGCATTTCTTTTCTAGCACAAAGTATTGGCGTTCTGAATGCAAATTCTTTAGTCTACTTTAAACCATAAAAATATATTTAGCATTGTATTAAAGAGCCCCTATCATGGATTTTTGAAAATGACTGTTCATGTAGTGTGGAATATAGCTCTAAGGGAATGAAAACATCCTGCAAAGATTTATATCTGAAAGTGCACCGTATATAAAGTTATTGTCTTTCAAAAGGGAGAGTCGACTCTGAGTCTATGAAATGAATTGTTTTTGGAAACGAGTCATTAGCTGTTTTGTAGTGACGTAGATGCGAAACATTAGCATATTGGCCGCGCCCAGTTACTGCGCGCGCAGACGGAAGTGTAAACTTGAAGTCTTGAACACATTCAAATACTTCAGCTGAATAGCATCATGTCGAGAAGACGCTGTGTTCTACAATGCAAAGATAGTTCAGCCACTTTGTTTTCATTGCCCAGGGACGAGCATGTGAAGAATCAGTGGTTAGAGTTCATATTTGCAACAATACCACAACAGTATAGCCCGCCCCGAACCTTGTGTTGTGTTCTCATCATTTTAATGACGAATCATTCAAAAACATAAATTAATTCAAATGTGGATCGCAAGCCGGTTGTTCCTGAAGGAGGGCTCAGTACCCAGTGTATATGGATCAGCTTCCTCCTCCGAATCACAACCTGTAAGTATTATTAATAATTGTTGCGTTTATGGGTTTTGTAGCGTCGGGGCGCAAGGAGGGAAGTATGTGTGTGTGTGTGTGTGTGTGTGTGTGTGTGTGTGTGTGTGTAAGTTACGCTCAGCGCAGATTCTAGGTCTAGGTCTCCAATGTCAATTTTTTTTGAATATGTTTGTCGCTGTTACTGGAGTTATCATAAAGAATAGAGCAATACCTTGTAGTACTGCAGTGCTTTATCAATATGTTTATGCGTTGGGCTAACAAACTATAACTGACTGGGTCATCATCTGACCAGTCACCGCAGATTTGCATCACGTAAAGGAGGGGTTTGGACAAATGAGTCGTTAAACGAATAATTAGGGAGTCGGTGAGCAAATCAGGTAAAAATAAATGCATATCATAAGACAACAAAAGTGTTTTTTGTCATTGTATGCATGTAAAACTGTTGTTGGGGACTCCCAGAACAATATTAGGAACATTTTAAATGCCATGATAGGTCCCCTTTAAGATTTGTGTAAAATAAGGTAATTAGCAAAACACGCTGGCCCTGGAGTCGAATACGGCGCCAGGAAAAATAAGCGATTACTTAAAGGTTGTGTAGGTAAGAAATTTATTTAAAAAAAAATTCAAAATTTGTTTAGACTTTCTATATATATCAATGCATAATTAAAATCTAAGTACTCTGAAAAAGAAAGTATAAAAATCGAGTGTCTGTAGACCTCTCACGACTGTTTTAAAGACAGCTCATTATTTCCATTCACTTCACCCCTCCCTTCTGGTCTCCTTCCAAAGCCACACCCCCAAAACACATGAACGAGCAACTCTGACAGCTGAGCTGAAGACGCATTATTTACCTGAGACGAGCGAAGAGTAGAGGAACGAGTGCATGTAGTGACATCATGTCAGACACACATGTAAATAAAAAAATCTAACTTTATCATTATGAAGTTAAACAAATAAGTTGTATTTTATTACTCACTATCAAACTAGCATATTGATATTGGTAAACTTTACAATATATATTTATTGATTCGCTAACGAGCTAGTTATCTATAAGGCAAAGCTAAACACAGGTTGTGTGATACACGTTGTTCCATTGCTATCATTTACACTGTGATGTAGATGAATTTCGTGTAAGATTTATAACATATGATGTTCTGCATGTAAGAGTTTGCTTGATGAAAGCATACTTGATTCTGATGAGGACTACACTCCCGAGACAAGTACCACATCGTCAGCTCGAGGACAGAACCGTGGTCGAGGGCGAAGCAGAGGAGGTCGTGCAAGAGGTCGTGCTACTAGGGTATTCGCCGATATTCACCCGAGTTTTATTTCTTTGTTTATCCAACAACTTTTTGTTCATTACCTTTTCTTGTAATGTAAATGACTTCCTTTTTTTGACTGGGTTGCCTTCGTGAACTGCAAATGTGGACTTTGGTCTTTCTCTGCCATTGTTTTGGTAATCCTAGTGTTGTGAATTAATTTCTTCTAAAGTTTAGGAACTCAGAAGAGCGAAGACCAGGAGACTCGAGTGTATCTTTTAAAGCAAGATTCTTTATTTGCTGTAGTCTGCTTCGTTCAAAATCGTACCCAAGTCTAATCTAAAGTAAAATGCAGACTGTTCATATACCTTACAAGGGGGAGGAGTTAATTCTATCAAGTGAAAACAGGTTAGGCAGGTTATCTGGCTTGACCCAATCAGCATAACACTATATTGCATTGCTAATCCAATTAGCATAACTATTCAACGTCTGGGCCAGGGGCTCCGAAGGCCAGTTGCAGAACAAAAGGTGAGAGTTTCAGTGATCTGACTCATTTAACTCACAATAGAGAGAAATAGGATTTGCCACATTCTCTTGTTTCACCGCTGATATCATTTACATTCCACCCTTAAATGCTACATTCAATGTTCAGAATATTTCTCAGTTTATATACTATTGTATTGGAACCTAAATTAAACATTTTGATAAATTTGTATTTCATCAATTCCCCTTTGGGAGTTCTAAATAACTCCCACACTATAGTGGACAGTATCTCCGCCTGTCACGCGGAAGACCGGGGTTCGATTCCCCGACGGGGAGCCATCTGTTGTGAATTAATTTCTTCTAAAGTTTAGGAACTCAGAAGAGCGAAGACCAGGAGACTCGAGTGCATCTTTTAAAGCAGGATTCTTTATTTGCTGTAGTCTGCTTCGTTCAAAATCGTACCCAAGTCTAATCTAAAGTAAAATGCAGACTGTTCATATACCTTACAAGGGGGAGGAGTTAATTCTATCAAGTGAAAACAGGTTAGGCAGGTTATCTGGCTTGACCCAATCAGCATAACACTCTATTGCATTGCTAATCCAATTAGCATAACTATTCAACGTCTGGGCCAGGGGCTCCGACGACCATTTGCCGAACAAAGGTGAGAGTCTCAGTGATCTGACTCATTTAACTTACAATAGAGAGAAATAGAATTTGCCACATTCTCTTGTTTCACCGCTAATATCATTTACATTCCACCCTTAAATGCTACATTCAATGTTCAGAATATTTCTCAGTTTATGTACTATTGTATTGGAACCTAAATTCAATATTTTAATAAATTTGTATTTCATCAATCCCCTCTTTGGGAGTTCTAAATAACTCCCACATAATATACAAATTTAAACACTTAAAAGTTCATTCTTGTAACTCGTGTAAGTTACAGGCACATAGCTTGCTCTGTGTTGATGTTTCTGCAATTGCATGTTGACACAGTAACAAAACATGCAATTAGAGTCCGTGAGTCTTTTCTGGTTGGAACTGTGATTTTCTTGAGATCAATCAAGTTTCCGAACCATGAAGAATTATCATCAGTCATCTTGGTGTAATTATGCTGAAAAGATCAAGAATGTCTTGTTGGATCATCATGCTGTGCACAAGTGAGTTCTGGAATGCAGTCATCTTCGGATGTGACCTGCAAACGTTCTTTCCAACAAACAAGGCATTTTTTTTTTACATATTCATCAGCTCTAAGAATATGTCGTTTGTGGAGTCTGGACTTTGTGCGATCTTTATGATAGTAGTAGTAGGACAATCTTGATCATGACGATGGATGACTGAAGGTTTCGTCGTCTCTGCGTTGTGTTTTTTTTCTTTTCTTTATCCTTTTGTGATAGTTGGCTCGGAAGTCGTCTAGTTGTTTCTTGAGGTTATGTCTTCATACGCAGACGAGGAGATCGGTGCATATGGGTCTCAGGTCAGCAAGTGGTATCTGTACAGAGGAAGAGAGAAAACAAAAAGACAGGAGCAGTAATTTGTTCAAACACTAGTGTTGTAAACTTTTCAGAGTCTGCTGTTGTTGTTCTGCTATTGTTGTGCCATCTTTCCCTATTCTCTTAATTATTTGACACCTAAATAGAACCAGTGAGGTGAGGAATGGACTAATGGATGGGGGAGGATTATGAGGGAGTCTTCACCGAAGGGTTGGCCCCCGATGCCTGTTGCAATCGGTTCTTCCTTCGGCCCCTCACTGTTCCTGTGTCCTGTCATTTCCCTGTGGGAGGGGGAGCAACTTTTACAGTGTGACACAATCTGTCCAGGTTTATCCTGACACAATACTGCAACTGCTGTAATTAATATCACTTGAAGTACCACTTAGGCTCAAATGGCTTGTAACATTCTAGAGATTTATTTGACTACCTGTCCTGTGACGTGTGTAATCTTCATCTGAGTTATTTCTCCATCCTCTAACAACTTCAGTCATAGCAGACATCATACATGAGGATGAAACAATGTTTGGCATTATTGTGGACACTGCATGAGGGCATTTTACGTTTACAGTCTGACCTAACACTACAAATGATGAAAGGCATGTGCTGTAAAATAACATTTAAGGCTGTGAGTTTATTTTAATTAGTGTCCCCCAAAGGAAAAACTGAGATAGTCACTTTCCTTTTGTTCTATTAAACAAAAATAAGTCTTTTATCTCTGTTGTAATTTAGTGGGGAAAGTAAGCACTCACAGCCTGAATGGTTAACAACTAAAACAGCTGCCCAGCAGGTTTGACGAGGGAGGGGCTGCTTCAGAACAGCCAGGAGATTCAGCAGAAGCTGAGTTACATTATTCATTTCTCTAACATTCTTTTTGTTTTTCCTACATTCTTTTCCAAAATGTCCATGTTTACCACAATAATAACAACTGATGCCCTTTCTCTTGGGAAATTTGCGTTTCTGTTGCTTCTCTGGGTTGACCTTAAAGTAAGCTGCTGCAATTTTTACTCTCTCCTTGACATCAGAGTCTCTTTCCCAAGTCGCTAAACTTTCCAAATTGTCTTGCAAATTTCTAGTAGCCCATGTGATGTTTAAGAAAGGCAACGCCTTTCTGTGTTCTGGCAAAAGACAATGAGACCAGGTGCGAACCAAAGGACCATTATCATTTAACACCTTCTCTGGAGTGTCTGCAATTCCACTGTAAGCTGCAGCTGTCTGGCAAAATCTTTCTGTGTACTCACTAACAGTTTCATCATTCTTCTGTACACAATTAGTGATCTTTGACCAGTCTACTTTCGGTCCAACAATGCTTGTTAACACTCTCAGAACTCCCTCTCTCAAGTCATCTTTTCTGGCATTATGAAACTCAGAATTGTTTACAGCTTTTTCAAAATCATTGAATTCTGACTCAGTCAAGATCTGTGATATTAGCTGAGTGATTTCAGCTAGAGACATATCGTAAAGCCGCATCTTTCTGGACAATTCTCTCCTAAACTCAGAAAAATTTCTTTGCACTGATGGCAAATTTTCAGCGATTCTCTCGATTTCTTTAGGACCTAAAGATAATTTGACTGTTTGTAACTGCAGTGCGGGGGTTGCAGATTGAACAGAGTCAATCCCTTTTGCCCTAGTCTGAGCCTTTTGTCTTGCTCCACACACTTCAAAAGCATTTACATCTTTATCTATAAAACCAGAATATCTAGTGTTTTCTAGTCTACAGACAGACTGTAAACCAGGATAGCTTTCATCTGACTGTTGGTCTTCAGAGTCACATTTGGGTGAGGCCTGATTATGGCTCACCTTTGTCTTGAAACAGGACACTTGAGTCTGCAATTGTTTGTTCTGTTCATTTAACTTATCAATACACCTAGCTTGTTCTTGTGCAATGGATAAGCTATATTCTCTATGGCAACAGATTATGCCTTTCATGTTTTTCTTTCTGATACATGCACCTAACACCTTCTTGCATTCTTCAATAGACCACACTTTGTCTTGGTCAATATCAAATTTCTGTGTTAGTTCCAATCTAACTGACTCAGTCACTATGGAATTCATGTGCTCTCCTAGCAATGACTTGAACTCACTGTCTGTCCATAAAGGAGTAGCTAGTCCATTTTTCTCAGTTGATGGAACTAGCCTAGCATTCCTTCTAACCATTTTGTGATGTTCTTTGTTATCACACAATCAAACACTAAAACTTCTCTGATCAAAAGAGGGTACACTTGTTAACACAGATCAATTCTTGTTAACCTTCCAAATTAACCAACATTTCACACTTAACTTCAGATAAGTCTTCCCTGTTTGCACAGAGGATATTTAAATCAGTAGCATAAGATGCTAAATCTCCCTGTCTGAAACAGAGGGTATTCTTTCTTCCCTGTCTGCCTGAAACAGAGGATATCTTTAAATTTCTAAATATTAACACGTAATGTTAATCATCCCTGCCTGAACAGAGGATACATTTTCATCTCTAAAAGCAAACTTTTAAAGGATAACTTAAGTTAACCAAACACTACAGCTGTCTGATAACTCTTTCTCTGGCTGCGCAGAGGCACAAAATTTGTACTGGTCGTTCAGCGGTTCTTTGAATAGAGTGAAACTCACCGAATCTTTGTTTGTATGAAAAAGATTCCGTCTGGAACTTCAGTCAGAAAGGTGAATTCTTGTTGAAATTCTTTGTTGAGCTTGAAGTTCTGGAACTCAGTCTTTGTTTGTTGAGCTTGAAGTTCTGGAACTCAGTCTTTGTTTGTTGAGCTTGAAGTTCTGGAACTCAGTCTTTGTTTGTTGAGCTTGAAGTTCTGGAACTCAGTCTTTGTTTGTTGAGCTTGAAGTTCTGGAACTCAGTCTTTGTTTCAAATCTGGATTCCGGTGAAGTTAATTCTATCCGGGTCACGGCACCATCTGTTGTGAATTAATTTCTTCTAAAGTTTAGGAACTCAGAAGAGCGAAGACCAGGAGACTCGAGTGCATCTTTTAAAGCAGGATTCTTTATTTGCTGTAGTCTGCTTCGTTCAAAATCGTACCCAAGTCTAATCTAAAGTAAAATGCAGACTGTTCATATACCTTACAAGGGGGAGGAGTTAATTCTATCAAGTGAAAACAGGTTAGGCAGGTTATCTGGCTTGACCCAATCCGCATAACACTCTATTGCATTGCTAATCCAATTAGCATAACTATTCAACGTCTGGGCCAGGGGCTCCGACGACCATTTGCCGAACAAAGGTGAGAGTCTCAGTGATCTGACTCATTTAACTTACAATAGAGAGAAATAGAATTTGCCACATTCTCTTGTTTCACCGCTAATATCATTTACATTCCACCCTTAAATGCTACATTCAATGTTCAGAATATTTCTCAGTTTATGTACTATTGTATTGGAACCTAAATTCAATATTTTAATAAATTTGTATTTCATCACTAGGTTCCGTGGCTCTTGAATTACACAAACCAAACGAGTGCGCGCAAAAGGGCAGGTCCTGTGTGGCGAAGGGGTGGTTGCCATGGTTGCGAGAGAGTGACAGTCGCCTAGGCCAATCCGTTGTTTCGTCCCGGTTCGAAATAATGAGCTGTGTTTAATGCAGATTAAACGGTCTAGAGTCAATCGATTTTTATACTCTTTTTTTCAGAGTACTTAGATTTTAATTATGCATTGATATATATAAAAAAAGTTTAAACAAATTTGGAAAAAAGTTTATAAATTTCTTACCTACACAACCTTTAAGTTGAATTGGTTAATTTAATCATTTGTGGAAACGCAGCTTGTGCACCGTGTTTTGGTCCTGTTTTGTGAGGGGCTAGCTAGTATCATTAACTTCAAATACTAACTTACGTTATCGTTACCATTAAATATTAGCGTTTGTTTACATGTTAACTTAATCTGTTGATTAAAATAAAGCTCATGCTGATTTATTGGAATTATTGACAAGCTCAGCCTTGATGATACACGTGCAACACTAACAAAACATATACCAAATCTGCATGTTTTAATACAAAACACCATTTTAATCAGCATTACTTGACCATAATTCTAAACTTCTGTTTTTTTGTAGTTTCACCAAGTTCACCATGGCCTTATACAGATCGCTGGGGGCGGACAAACATGCGTGCCAGGAAGGAAACCCCAGATTTCCAGTTGCAAAACCAACCAAACCCACTGTTATGTTTTCACATAAGGAACATAATGTTCAAATGTATTATATCCTGTCTTGATCAAAGCAGGCAAATGGCATACTGTTTATATGTTTATACTAAACAAAATATAATGGAACTGTTCACTTTTTCCATATAACTATTTTGATTTCTTTACTATCTTTAGTGTATAAATAAAAATGTTAGTTTATCCATTTAGATATATATATATTTTTTTATTCCAGGGTGTTCCAGCACAGTTGATCAGTGTGGACTGTGGTGTATTCATGCTAATGGTAAGTTATTAAGGTAGTTTTGTTTCACCATAATTTTTACGGATGACCCAACATCCATAATAATTGTCATAAAAGACATCAGGCTGATTCCAATGAATTTAGTTTTTCGTGTGTGTTAGGGTTAGTGATGTCACTAGCTCAGGAGGAAGCTTGTGTAGTCCCTACCAGTTGTTTGTTGTAGTCCTTAAAGTGATTTCTATAAAAAAGTCTACCTTTGCATTGAGCTTTGATTGTCGTAACTTATTCACATTGCAGATATTGTAAAAGATCGAACAGATTTCAAGCCTTTTTTATCTCTTAAACTATTGTATTAGCTTTATGACAAATACATTGTTAAATTAAATTTTTTCAGGTTTTACCTGCACCCATATGCACATTCTGTTTTAAGGGAGGTTAGGTCATGATGTTTGGTATAGCAGTATTCATTTTTTGGTTTGTTTGTACCGGTAATACCCAATAGTTGTCGGACTCTGCCCTGTCTGAAACTCTTCTTCATGTGGTCATTGAGGAGGGTGATTCTGGATTGTTAAATCTGTCATTAGTTTGTTCCAAATTCAGAAGTCTGGTGGATACAGACTCATTTAGGAGGACGGCACACTTCTGCTGGCTTGACAGTACGCATGTCTTTTTTCTTTGGCACATTTGTAATGTAATGGTTTGGCGACATGTCTTCAATTATTCTTTTTGATCATGCTCATTTTTATGCTCCTCAAATTTAAATATTCAGGTGTAACAAATCGGAGAGAGAAGTCTGTGACATGTACTGTTAATAAGGTAATTTGGATATCAATGTCACAATTTTCTTATGAATCCTCTAGGTTATGTTGGAAGAGGAAAACGAGGAGAAATGCAAGGCTTTGACTCGGAAAACACCCATCCAGGGTTTCGCAGTGATTGGTGGCAGATGCTGGAGGATAAAAAGTCGTTCAATCAACCAGTTCCAGTCTAAAAGCCTAGTTAATCTAACTAATCTTTCTTTTTTTCTAACTAACCTTTAACTTCATTCTTTCTTTCTAACTAATCTAACTTTCTTTCTAATCTTTCTTTTTTCTAACAAATCTGTCTTTCTTACTAATATTAAGGTTACTGGGGTTAAGCACTGTGGCTGTGTCCGAAATCTCCCACTACTCACTATATAGTGAACTATATAGTGAGCTCGCCATTTTGTAGTATAGTGATGATTATTATTCTCTATATAGTCCACTCAATGTATCCCAGAATGCATTTTGAAAAGTAGTGTACAACCGATGGTCACTAACCCAAGCCCTACATACCATCATGCATTGCGCTGATCGTAAAAATGGCGGATGGACGTCAAGGAGAGTAGCGCGACAATACGAATTTGCGACAGTAATGTAATCAACGGCGCCGAGAGACGATGGAGTAGTGTCCGAAAGTGGTGTTTCTATTATGCTGGTGAGCTCACTATATAGTGCTCTACTCCCTACCCCATACATAGGGGTTAGGGAGTAGTGGTTTGAGTGGAGATTTCGGACACAGCCTGTGATTTATGTGATCTGATTCACAGAATTGTTCATTGTGTGTATTTCTTTAAAGTGAACGTTATCTGTACTACTTTCTGAGGAGGGAATGTTTTATCAGTGTTTTGGTAGACTGTCCTTATAATGGTGAGCTCTTGCCCTCTACAATCTTTGAGGAACTGTGATTCACTTTTGTGTGTGCGTTGAATACTCTGTGCAGGTCTACTGATATGCAACAGCTGACCCCAAGACGCCTTTCTACGACCTCCGAGGTCATCGCCGGACCAAATCTTGGACTCGGATGACAATGTCGACTTACCCTCCTAGTCCTATCCATACCTGTCAACACACCCGTTTTTCCCGGGTTTCTCCCGTTTTTTAGCCCAATCTCCCGGACCCCTCCCGGTTTGTTATTTCTCCCGGGAAACTCCCGTAATTTGCATGGCCCAAACTCCTTTATGAATAATCGGACCAATATGTTTGTCTAATGTTGACCAGTTGCCAGATTGTATTATATGCATTATATTCACACAATCCACAGATCATTTACAATTTCAACCCGTTTGTCACCTCAACCTGGCAACCTATAACCCAGTTACGCAGTCGCGGAAAGTTTAGGTTTAACCCGAAAGCGAGCCGATAGACATGATGGCAGGAGAAGGTGGTGTCCCCGCAATGAAACTAAAGTACAGTTTGTAACGCGTTGCTTCAGGAAGAAAAATAGGGATAGCTCACAACTGAAGTTATTCATGCAGAGGCCAGGCAGACTCCCGGAGGCGATTGGCATCTCACAACTCGCACTTTATTCCCAAATCGAACTCGTGTAGCCTAACTGTCTGTCCACGTTCTACCGTCCACATCGTTACTTAATAAACAAAATAAGATAAAAATTAGCAACTGAAATTACCCAAATACATGAGGTGTTCGCATAGACAGTAAAAGGTGTTCGAGACCCAAGGCACATACATACAATACAGTTCAACAGGGAGCGCACCGCTCTTAAAGGGGCCACACCTTATTTCCACTCGTTACAAGTTGTGGGGAAGAAGGATCTGTATAATCAGGAATAATATCTGGTCCTGGGTCTTTAAGCTGTTATCCCCTAACACTAGAAACATTGTAAATCATGTTAAACCATGCTAGAACATTGAAAAACTTTTTCAAACTTTCTGGCTAGGATTTTTCAAGCCAACTTAGTTTTTCTACGAATTTTACCATCTAGTTCAGAATTGTTGTTGATCATTCTGATTTCATAACAAATATCAAGCCTGTTTCAAAAGTTACAGCTGTTTTATAAAACAAAGACAAGAATGTATTGAAATACTACAAATGTAAAACTGAACTTAAATGATAGCAAAATATGATTTTAAATAAAGGTCATTGAGACAATGTAATTTTTTTTTCTTTAGACAGGACTTTCATTATTTAAGTTTAATGAATGTTTATGTACATTTAATAAATATACAGTATGATTATGTAGGCATTCCTTTGTGTATATATTTTATTTGAACAAACATGTAAACTCATTCATAAATTATATTTATACATGTACAAATTCATAATTTCAAGTGTAGCTTAATGTTTGTTTTTTGTATTATGTCTATGATCTTCGTTACTTGATTTATATTTGATAAACCTATTTAAATCAAATACAAAATAATTACACATTTAAGTATTTTATTTAAGTAAGTACTAAAATAATATATAAATTGATATAATAATTTATTTGCCTTGCTAAAAGTGGCATCCACCTCCGACTTCCGGTTATAAGTGGCAGCTGACGTCAGCTGCCAGTGGCAGCTACTTCCTGCTGCCAGCTGCCGATTTTTCGCTGAACCCAATGGACATTGTCTAATAATACCACGTGACAAGTAAAACCTAAGAACCATATTTTTATTTGATTGTAGGCTACTATTACAATTGTATAATAAAGAGTTCTTACTGCCATACAAAAATATTCACCAAAACCAAACTTTTGCACCGATATAAAATAAAATTATGTTCTACTGAATCAAAAGCTTTACAAATCCAGGACACGTCATAACCATAGTTTTGAGATTATGAGGCGGGCCAAGATGGCGGCTTGACTAGACGCACATGTTCTAGCGCTTACACCAAAATAGGGTATATTTTACAAAAGTTGATGTGAGAAACAAATCACACTTTGTTGAGTGTTATTGAGATTCTTATAAAGAAGTTACAGCTAATTAATACTAGTTACAAGGTTTCTTATCCGAACAGAGAGTCTAGAAGTTATCATGGACGTGTCAGCACAGGAGGCGATGGATATTGAACTTCAAAGAACGACGGAAAAAAGACTTATTAGCGAAACTCACTCCTACGCTTGTCAACAGAAAAAGGGAGGTGAATGTGATTCGACTCCAAATACCCCATCCAAAGCACCTCCGTCAAAAAAGCAAGCAAAAGGTGATGCAACGGATGAACTAACGTTAAGTCAGGTACAGCAAAGCATCATTCAAATAATTAGACAGTCATCCGAAGAAATAAAAAGCATGGTGAAAGAAAATTCTACCAGCATCAATCTGTTGAAGGAAGCGTTAGAAGTGGTGCACTCTGAAATTTTCGACATTCGGAAGGAGAATGAAGAGTTGAAAAACAAAAACGAGGAGAACCTGAAGCACATCTCTGAAATGGAGGAGAGAATAAATGATCAGGATCGGTACTGTCGGAGATGGAATCTTCGATTGGAGGGACTGACCGAACGTGCAGAGGATAACGTCAAGACTCGGGTAATGGAAATCTGCAGAGCGGTGGTTGTCGAAGAAGATAGTAACTTCGTTGCAAACAATGTGGACATTGCTCACCGAGTTGGAAGACCCATCTCAGATGGCGGCAAGGATAAGAGACCGAGACCGGTGATTATAAGATTCACTTCCAGAACAGCGAGGGACCTCACATGGAAAGGAGCAAAGGGTAATGACTTTCTTAAGAAGAACAAGATGTACTTCAAAGAGGACCTCACGATCAAAGACAGGGCTACGCGGAATCTCCTTTGGCCTTCGATCGACAAAGCACGGAAAGAGGGCAAAAGGGCCTTCTTTGTGGGAATCAAGGCAATTGTTGATGGTAAAGAAATTAAAATGTAAATCGCTGCACCGCACCCTTATTATGGGTTCTGATTCTGAATCTTAAATTACTATGAAACGAGAAGTAGCTGTTTGCTTTAGGTTATTCTTTAAAACTTGAACGAATTATATTAGGTTTTTATTTTTTATTAATGCTTATATTCATTCATAATGTGAAATTACAACAACAGGAGGTTGTTATTCCTTTTCTGTTACTCAAATTTAAGCTAAAAGGATCTCAAGACTGGTTACTGAAATGTGATGGTTTCTCGAAGTGGTGGAGTAAGTTTACCCTTTATACACTCTCAACACTTTCAAGTTTCAACCGTAATTTGCTCATTGTTCACCTAATTGTTCTATTAGGGTTTTTTTTCTGGTCTTGTTTGAGTTTATGTCAGTAACAATATTTTCTGTTAATGCTAGGGGATTACGTGACATGCTGAAAAGAAAAGCTCTATTTTTGTTTTGTAAAGGTAAAGAAGCAGATTTTTGTTTTATTCAAGAAACGCATGCCTGCCAAGATGATGCACTTTTTTGGAAGAATCAGTGGGGTTGTGACATTTGGTTTTCTTTTGGTGCCTCAAATAGGACAGCAGGTGTCGCTATTTTAAAGGACAGGTTTTCAGGGAAGGTTATAAGTCACAAAACAGATGATCAAGGTCATTGGATTGCTTTACTTATTGATATAAACCAAGCTAAAATTATTATTGTTAATATATATGCCACCAATAATAAAAAAAACAAACAAGTTAATATTTCAAGATATTGAAGGCCATATTAATCATTTACATTCAAAATTTCCCTCAGCTGAAGTAATTTGGGGCGGTGACTTTAATACGGTGTTTGATGGAAGACGAGATCGATTGCCACCTAGAATTGATAATATGGCAAATGAATTAAGCAATGTATGTTTACGATTGAACATAATCGATATTTGGAGGTATACAAATCCACAATCACTTTTATATACGTGGAGTAATAGGGACAGATCTCAGCAATCGCGGATTGATTTTTGGCTCATTTCAGAACACATAAAAGAGAGAGTTGAATTTGTTAATATTGAACCATCAGTTTTAACAGATCACAAAGGCATATCCATTAAAATCAATATGGTAATCTCTCAATCAAACAGAGTTAAACGAGGATATTGGAAGCTAAATAATAGTCTATTGAAACAAAGATTTTTGCGACCAAATTAAGAATTTAATTATTAAATATTGGCAACAAGCTTCTTTGATTCAACTTATGGGAAATTATGGGAACAGACAAAATTTGAAATAAGGAAATTCACAATAATGTATGGTAAATCTGTTAAAAAAAAAGAAAGAAAGAAAATGAAAACAAAATAATTAATGAAATAATATCCCTCACTTGTAAAAATGAAATAAATATGTCAAGCACTGAAATATTAAAACTTGCTACGTTGCAGCATGAGCTGGATAATATTTATGAAGAAAAAGCTAGGGGTGCTTTTGTTCGATCTAGACAAAAGTGGATGGAAGCAGGAGAAAAAAATACTAAATATTTTTTGGTTTAGAAAAAAGAAATAGAGAACTAACTTCTGTAAACAAATTAATAATAAATGGGCATACTAATGATAATCCCAAGGATATTTCTTGTTTTGTCAGTCAATTTTATAGTAAATTGTATAGTCCAAGTAGTCAGCTAATTGATGCAGATTGTTTTCTCAGTAATTTATCAACCAGTATTAATAAGATTTCGTCAGACTATAAGATTTCATGCGATAAAGAATTGAACATAGAGGAAATTATAAATTGTATAAATAGCCTTAAAGAAAATAAATCTCCTGGAAATGATGGCTTGACAGGAGAGTTCTATAAACATTTTTGTAATGACCTTGCACCATTTTTACTTGCAGTTTTTAAAGAATCCGTTGATTTGGGAGAAATGCCCGCATCACTAAAACAAGGGGTAATTACACTTATACCCAAGCCAAACAAAGATAGATTAGTCTTAGAAAATTGGAGACCAATTAGTTTGTTAAATAATGATACTAAAATCTTTTCTTCAAATTTTGCAAAAAGACTTAAGAAACATCTTAATACAATAATTGATGAAGAGCAATCCGGTTTTTTGAAAGGCCGTTACATTGGAAATAATATTAGGCTAATTTTAGATTTAATTGATTATAGACACCTTATCCCAGATGATTATTTTATATTATTTATTGATTTCTATAAAGCGTTTGACACTGTTGAACACTCATTTATGTTCAAAGTTATTGACTTCTTTGGTTTTGGTCATTTTTTTCAAAATGCAATCCGTACGCTTTATAAAGGTTCGAATAGTTCAGTTCAGCTATTTCACGGTACATGTCAGAGATTTGATATGGGCCGTGGGATAAGACAAGGATGCCCTATATCACCTTTTCTCTTCACATTGGTTACTCAGGTCATGGCTGCTCATATAAAAAACGCATGTTTTCAAGGTATTTCAGTGTTTGGAAAAGAGGTTAAACTTAGCCAATTGGCGGATGATACCACAATTTTTCTCAAAAACAGTGACGAATTAGATGAAGTTATTAAATGTATAGGAACATTTTCTGGAATCTCTGGATTAAAGAGGAATAAGAATAAATCTACTTTATTCTCTCTTAAAGATTGTGTGTTTAAAGAAATTTGTGGGATACCAATTAGAGATAATATCACATACCTTGGGATAATAGTATGTAAAGATTTGAATCAAAGAAGCCGGCTGAATTTTGAACCTATTATTGAGAAAATTAAAAACAGATTCAATCTGTGGCTTATGAGAGATCTTTCCCTAAATGGTCGTATTCTACTTTCAAAAGCAGAAGGGATCTCAAGGTCTGTTTATATATCTATGTCAGCAGATGTTCCATATAATGTTCTCAAGGAATTAGATAAGAACCTTTATGATTTTATTTGGAGGAAGAAAATACACTTGTAACGTTTTCCCACTCTATTTGTTTGGGTTTTTTATGCTGGGGTGCCAGACAGGATTTCTGTCATTTTTAGAAAAACGTACAAGGATCTTGTGCAGTCTGATTTGTGCTTTCACAAAACCCGTCACTTATGAGAGGAAGATTTTTTACCTATACTCAATACAATAATAATCACTCTTAAATAGACCACCAACCATTCAATACGACAGGACACAGAATTTCATTCAAAGATACATATATATATATTCACCAAATCCACACTTTCAAGCGTTTCAAAATAGATTTGAAAGATGGAAGAAAAACAAAAAACAGTTCAAAAATTGTTCATCAGTGATCCCACATAATCCACAGCAAAAATAGTTCACATAGTCAGTGTAGGAGAAAAAAAAGAATAAATTCCCCACTCAAAAACAGTCAATGTCAAGTCAGGTCTGCCAGTCATCCAATACTGGCTAAGTTGTACTCACGAATACTTTCTCTTTAAGACTCTGGTCCACATTTTCCATGGCTTCTCAGATGTGAATATAGGCTCTAGGCTCCTCACCCGTAATCCAGTTCAGGGTTTTGGAACTAGGCAACCCACTCGTTCTGTTTCCTCTGCAGTGTCTCAACGACAATCAGCTAGACAATGACGAGGGTACTTTCCTTTTAGTGAACCATAACGCTTAGAACGCCGACGAACATACTCTTCCCGCGGATAAAACAATAAACAGCCGCGGGAGTCTTCTGGGAGCTCCGCGAGGTACACTCACTGCATCTCGATAGCTGCCGCCATGTTTTTATAAGTGACGCACGTCATCCAGATAACCTAGGGGCTGGACTAAAGACATCGCCATCTTGACTAGGGCACACATGTTACGATGACTGTAATTTCATGGAGATGTTTTGATATTTGGAGATAATGATTTCAGAGTTAAATCACAGATGAATGATGACTTATAAATGTAGACGAATAAATTACAAATTATTTATTTATGTCCTGATGACATCGTCACACTCCCCCTCCTTAAGAAAAGCCGGCCATTAGGGTAAGGCGTCAAATCAGATGTCTTCAAAGGTCTTTCTCAGTAAATCCAAGAAACTCCTCCTCATCACTGTCCTCATTAAAGATTTCTAGTAATGGACGTTGTTGTTGTGCTTCAAGTTCCTGTGCAGAGGGAAAGCAGGGTTTAAGCCTGGAGACGTGTACCACTCTTAAGTCTTCTCCAGTGTTCTCCAGGACAATTTCATAGTTCAGAGGTCCTAATTTCCGGACTATCCTGTAGGGCCCTTGCCATTTTGGAGCAATTTTTGCTGAAAAGAACTTAACTGCCTTGGAATAAGGGTGAGTGCGCATCCATACCCTGTCCTTCTCCTCAAACTCCACTTCTCTCCGTTTTTTGTCATAGTTACGCTTTTGACGTTGACGAGCTGAATGTAGTTTCTTCTCAACGTACTCCTTCATTAGATTTAATTCTGTCAATTTTCCATAACAAGAATCATCAGGAGACACATTTCGTGGTTGCAATAGCACATCCATGGGCCCTCTGAGTGAGCGATTGAGATTCAACTCTGCTGGGGTTACTCCTGTGGACTCATGGACGGCAGAATTAAGAGCAAACCTGAACTCTGGTAGGAGCTTGAGATTTCAGTGAGATTTGTCTGTGGATGTTATGCGGTTGTCATTTTGTGTCCGATGTTCCAATTTTTACAGAGCTCCTGGAACACAGAGGAGACAAACTGTGATCCTCGATCAGACAAGATGTAATCTGGGACTCCCCATCGGGTAAGAATTTCTCTGACAAGTATCTGTGAGACAGTCTCAGCTGTGGCTTTGCGCAGACTAAAAAGCTCAACCCAACGAGAATAGTCCACAAAAACGATCAGATAAACATTTCCAGATGAGCTCCTGGGGAATGGACCCATCAGATCCACTCCCAGCATCTCCCATGGGTGTTGTACAATGGTTTGTTGCAAAGTGCCGGGAAGTCGACGACATTCAGGTTTGTAACGCTGACAAACATGACAGTTTTGTACAAACTCTTTGACATCTTGGTTCAAGTTAGGCCAGTACACCACAGCTTGCAATCTTTTGACCGTTTTGAACCTGCCAAGATGACCAGCAAGAGGGTCTTCATGAAGACACAGGAGTAGTTGAGGTCGGAGAGCTTTTGGTATGTAAACTTGGTACAGAATTTTGTGTGGAAACTGGACAATTCTGTAGACTTTATCCTCCAATATGGAAAATTGTGTAGAGGAATTGACAATGATTTCTCCTGATTCCACTATTTGTTCATACAGATGATGAATGTTTGGATCTGTCTGCTGTGCTTTCCAGATGTCATGATCGGTGATTGGCAGATCTTCTGTTTTCTCAGATTTCACCTTTAACTTCCGAGATAGAGCAGTGGAACAAGTTAGAGGGCCCGGTTCATTGATGTCCACAGGGGCTCTGGACAAAGCATCAGGAACAGTGTTATACTTCCCCTTCCTATACTCCACTGTTAAGTTAAATTCCTGGAGTCGAAGAGCCCACCGAATTAGACGAGTATTAGGTTTCTGTGTTTTGAAGACCCACATCAAGGAAGAGTGATCCGTGACGACAGTGAAGAATTTTCCTTCCAAGTAGTACCTCCATTTTTCGAGAGCCCATACGACTGCCAAACATTCTTGCTCGCTGGTCGTGTAATTTCTTTAAGCCGGATTTAAGGTACGACTGGCAAATGCCAGGACTTCCTCAGTGCCCAGTCCTGTTTGCTGCACAAGGACAGCTCCTAAGCCGACCTCACTTGCATCAGTGTAGATGACAAATGGGAGATTCAAATTAGGATGTCCCAACACAGGTGGAGACACAAGGAGCTGTTTTAACGCTTGGAAAGAAACTTGACATTGCGAAGTCCAAAGGAATTTGACTCCTTTCCTTTTTAAGGCATTCAGGGGTTCGGCCACTTGAGAAAAGTGCGGTACAAACCTGTGATACCAACCAGCCATGCCCAAAAATCTCTGGACTTCCTTTATGTTCTTGGGCACAGGAAATTCTTGGACCGCTCTGGTTTTTTCTGGATCTGCCTTGATTCCTGTAGCAGTCACAATGTGGCCAAGGAACTTTAGAGAAGTACGGAAGAAATGGGTTTTCTTCATATTAACAGTCAGGTTGGCCTCTTTCAATTTATCCAAAACAGCCTGGATGTCCTGGAAGTGCTGTTCCATTGATGAGGAGTAGATAATTATATCGTCCAAATAGACAAAACAGTTCTTTCGCTTTAGCTCTCCCAGGACTCTTTCCATCAACCGCTGAAAGGTTGCAGGTGCATTTTTGAGGCCAAAAGCCATGACCTTAAAATTGAATAGCCCCTGACTGCAAATGAAGGCAGTTTTATCTTGACTCTCCTCTTCCATTCGAACCTGCCAATATCCACTGTTTAGGTCCAGGGTGGAAAAAACGACAGCACCACTCAAGGACTCAATAATTTCTTGGATGGTAGGAAGCGGATAGGCATCTTAATGAGGGACTGAATTTACCTTTCGGTAGTCTACACAGAAACGATATCCACCCGTTTTCTTGGGAATCAATACCACGGGAGAAGACCATGCTGAGGAGGAAGGCTCGATGACATCAGCAGCTAACATCTCATCAATGAGCTGTTTGATAACCTTCTGCTTCGTAGGAGAAACACGATAAGGCTTTTGTCTTATAGGAACATCTTGGGTAACATAAACTCTGTGTGTCAAAACACTTGTTTTACCCAAAACATCTGTGCAAACATCAGAATTCTGTTGGAGTTGATTTAGAAAACGTTCCTTTCCTCTTTCATTTAGGCAGGTGTTTTGGCATGCTTCATGCAGATGGTTTGGTTCTCTTGTTGTACCAGGGGGAAGAGCAGAAAAAAAGGGCAAGAGGGGAAGAATTATGCCAGTCATGGAAGTGAGCATCATTACTCAGAAAAGAATATTTTTGATCAGGCTGAAACCAATAGACATTATTCCGGATGTCCAGTTGTAACCCACTGAAGAAAAGATAGTCTAAACCCAACACAACAGGAAAGGCAAGCATCTGTGGGGAAAGGACGACCACGGGTAAGGTGACTGTTAATGTTTGCACTGCAATTTGTACTTCACCCCATCCTAATGGTTGGCGGGCTCCTCCATCAGCCAGATAAATGGGACCCTCAGCCCAGGGTTTGAGCTGTTGAGTGTGATAACCCATTGTCAACCACAATTTTTCATTTAACAGGGTATATGAAGATCCTGTGTCAACCAAAGCTTGGCCTTGCCAAGTGTCAATAATTACAGGAACAATCAACTGCTGGGGTAGAGATGTGGAGAAGGGATGAGTAGGTGAGTATACAGACTCCATATGAGTGACAGTGCTAACAGTAGGATGATTATCATGGTTACCTTTAACAGGATGTGAACTTTGCTGACCTTTATAGTTTTTGTTCTTTGCAGGACCGCCCTGAGGACAAGAATTCGGAGCGTGAGGGCCCTTACACCGCCAACAGAAGGGAGATTTGGAGGAGTCCGGTGGGTTCGAAGAGTTTACTGGGTTATTCAACTGAACCGGAGCAGTGCTGGTTACCCTGAGTTTCCAAGGTTTTTTCCGTTGTTCATATTGTAGCTGGTTTTCCTTGTCCTTTTCTAGCTGTTGTCCAAGACGGACTAAACCATCAACAGAGGTAACTCCATTACTTCGAAGTTGACTTGCCATCTGAGGATTGATGTTCTTCAAGATCAGCTTAATAACGTCATCCTCTTCAATTTGTGGCTTCCAGCGTTTGCAAAGAGCTCGGTACATATAAGCAAAATCTCTTATGCCCTCACCTTCCTGCTGTACACGAGTTCTTACTCTCTCTGCCAACTCATCCTCATAGTCTTCTGACAAGAATGCAGAAAGAAACTTAGATTCAAACTCCTGCCAAGTGGTTGTCTCAAGTCGAGCAACATCCCACCAGTCTCTAGCTGTTCCATGGAGCACATTCCTGAGTGTTGCTATTAATTCTTCATCAGAAAGAGGGTGGAGTGCCATGAAATCATAACATTTCTCGAGGAAGATCAAAGGATCACCACAGTCTTCAAGTCGACCAAAGCATGGGAACTGGATTTTTACAGGCTGTTTCCCCAAAAAACGTCCTCTACCTTCCGCAGTGGTAACCATTTCACTTGTAGGATTAAGATCAGTGTCACATACTCCACCTTGAAATGTTGAATGTAGTTGCTGTAATCTGGTATTCACCACCGGCATTTCCACCACAGTTGAAGCAGATGGTGACGTAATTGTTGGTGCAGAAACATTTGCTTTCACTGAACTCTGCTGTGATGACTTGAGAGCTTCAATGTCTATAGCCAACTGCTGAAAATGTTGCGTGCACTGGTGGAGTTCATTCTGTAAATTACCATCTGAACTGGTCTGAGCTAGAAAAGTGTTCATTTGTTGAGTATATTGATCAGTGGTCTTTTGTATAAGATCCAGAGTATTAGCCATTGGTTCCATGACTGTATTGAAATCCTTCAATACCTCTGCATGATGATTCTTTAGTCGCCAATGCAGCATGTTATTAAACTCTTTCCTGAAATGCTCAAACTGATTACTCATAAGCTGTTTTATTTCAGTTGTTTGTTTCACAGATGCAGTATCCACATTCAAAGTGAAAGTATCTATGGAATTTTTAAGCTCTCCAACTTCAGTGAACAAGGTGTCCTTTAGACTCTGGTATTGTGTTCTGGTCATTTCACTCAATTGCTGAAGTGTCAGAGTGTCCATGAATCCAGTTAATCCTAATGAGGGCTGAGATGAAGGTGATATTGGGGGTCTGAGAGCAAAACTTCCAGTTAAGTCCATATCCAGCAGAGTATGTTGAGATGAAAGGGCCTGAAAACCATCCAAGGTACTGCTAGGAAGAGAGGGTTGAGTTCCATCTTGATCTAAAGCCATAACATCCATAAGATCATCTTTAAAGACCTTGGGTGGAGTTTGATTTTGATCTTCCTCCATTTCATGACAAGACCTGCTTGGAGAGGCAGCCATTTTGTTTGTATAATTGGTTGTTTGAATGATGAAGGGTGGTTTGAATGATGAAGGGTGGTTTGAGTGTATTTTCTTTCTCACAAGTTTTTAATATTTGGGTCCCATCTGGGGTGCCACTTTTATGTAACGTTTTCCCACTCTATTTGTTTGGTTTTTTTATGCTGGGGTGCCAGACAGGATTTCTGTCATTTTTAGAAAAACGTACAAGGATCTTGTGCAGTCTGATTTGTGCTTTCACAAAACTAGTCACTTATGAGAGGAAGATTTTTTACCCATACTCAATACAATAATAATCACTCTTAAATAGACCACCAACCATTCAATACGACAGGACACAGAATTTCATTCAAAGATATATATATATATATATATATATATATATATATATATATATATATATATATATATATATATATATATATATATATTCACCAAATCCACACTTTCTAGCGTTTCAAAATAGATTTGAAAGATGGAAGAAAAACAAAAAACAGATCAAAAATTGTTCATCAGTGATCCCACATAATCCACAGCAAAAATAGTTCACATAGTCAGTGTAGGAGAAAAAAAAGAATAAATTCCCCACTCAAAAACAGTCAATGTCAAGTCAGGTCTGCCAGTCATCCAATACTGGCTAAGTTGTACTCACGAATACTTTCTCTTTAAGACTCTGGTCCACATTTTCCATGGCTTCTCAGACGTGAATATAGGCTCTAGGCTCCTCACCCGTAATCCAGTTCAGGGTTTTGGAACTAGGCAACCCACTCGTTCTGTTTCCTCTGCAGTGTCTCAACGACAATCAGCTAGACAATGACGAGGGTACTTTCCTTTTAGTGAACCATAACGCTTAGAACGCCGACGAACATACTCTTCCCGCGGATAAAACAATAAACAGCCGCGGGAGTCTTCTGGGAGCTCCGCGAGGTACACTCACTGCATCTCGATAGCTGCCGCCATGTTTTTATAAGCGACGCACGTCATCCAGATAACCTAGGGGCTGGACTAAAGACATCGCCATCTTGACTAGGGCACACATGTTACGATGACTGTAATTTCATGGAGATGATTTGATATTTGGAGATAATGATTTCAGAGTTAAATCACAGATGAATGATGACTTATAAATGTAGACGAATAAATTACAAATTATTTATTTATGTCCTGATGACATCGTCACACACTATTTACGGAAAGATATTCTAAATAATAATAGAGACTGTGGTGGCCTTGAGGTTTTAAATTTTACAGATTTAAATAATGTGTTTAAAATAAAATGGATAATTGAATTTATTAAAAATAAAGATAGTGTATGGAATGTTTTCCCAAATTACATATTTAACTCTCTGGGAGGCATCAATTTTCTTTTAAAGTGTAATTTCTCAGTAGATAAAATCCCTGTTAAACTGGCAAACTTTCATAAGCAGGCACTGCTGGCTTGGCAATTAATATACAAACACAACTTTTCACCGCATCGATACTTCATATGGAATAACAAAGATATCTTGTACAAAAAAAAGTCAATCTTTAATCAGACATGGTACGACAATGGTATTCTTAATGTTAATCAGTTGCTTAATGAACAAGATTTACTTTTAACATATCCCGAATTTCTTAATAAGTTTATGATTCCTGTGAGGCCAAAAGAATATGCTATTGTTTTAGATGCTATCCCTGGCAGAGTAGTTTCACTATTACGAAATCCTGGATTATGCCCTATAAATATTGATTGTCAAATCAGTTTTTGTTGTGACACAATTTTTATTGGGGATATTAATATATTAATAGATAAATGCAGTAACAAATATATTAGAAATACGTTAAAAACAAACGTTTTGCCTTGTTCAACAGGTTTTTGGTCATCTAAATTTGAAGATATTAATTGGAAAAGAGTATGGTCTATAACAAATAAGTTTTGTATTAATAATAAAATTAGAGAGGTTTCCTATAAAATTGTGCACAGAATTTACCCTGTCAAGGAGTTACTTTCTGAACGTTTCCATGTGAATATTGAAAACTTGTGCGAATTTTGTGGCAATGCCAAAGAATCTGTAACTCATCTCTTTTTTAATTGTATTTATTCAAAAATGTTTTGGTTGGATGTTTCAAATTTTATTTCTAAGTTGTTTGATACATGTCTACGAATTGAGCTTTTTGATGTTTTTTTTTTTTTTTTTTGTACAGGACAATGTTGATTCCAAAAGTACCATGTGCTTCCTTATACAACTTTTCATATTACTTGGAAAATATCACATTCATGTGAAAAAATGGGCTAAAGCTAAGCCAAGCTTTGAACACTTTATAAAGGAGATTAAACAATATGGTAATTCATTAGATAAAATTAAGAACAAAAAAGCAAGAAAGACCTATGAAGCTTTTTGTAACTTTAAATTATTGTAACTTTACCCCTGGCATGTTTCTTTTTTTTTCCTTTCTTTTTTATTATTTTCTATTTGTTGTGAGTTGTATTGTCATGTACATCTTTTTGTATATTCTCCGTTGCAAAAAAAAAAAAAAAAAGTTTTGAGATTATGTGACCCGTGACGAAATACCCGGAACTGTTCATGTCCTCAGACTCCGATTTATGCATTATGTCAACACTATCAAAAGACAGGTTTATATTGTGCTGTTAAATCAATTGAAAACCAAAGCTGCGTCCGAAATCGCGTAGGCCTACTGTTTTTCGCATAGGCTAGTAGGTTATAATATAAGGAAGTATTCCGATTTCGGACGCAACAACTCTTTAAAACACCTGTATGATGCAGTCTAAATATTCGAATACAAAACTTTAACTGTTGTTTTTGCAAGGAAGATTGACACAGATTGGTGTTCTCAGTGCAAATTAATTAGACTAGCTACTTTAAACCGTAAAAATGTATTTTGTATTAAAATATATGAAAAATAATGTAGGCCTAATTAGCAAAACAAAATGGCCCTGGAGTGGGACACTGCGCCACGTAGAAAATAAGCGATTAGTTGCACCTGTAACACTCACCTGTGTGTAAATGTATCCGTGGACAGGTCATGCTGATGATGATCCATCAAGAAAATCTAAATGAGGAAACTCCACACTTTGATATTAGTGTCGAGATGCTTCCGTCTCCATTAAATTCCAACACAGGCCGAAAGATTTTACTTTCGCTTAGTTGAACAACACCTGGACAGAAAGGGGCGGAGCCTATTGGTGGCGATGAGCATTTCCCTGGTTTCTACAGTTTTCAGCATGCATCTTTTCATCTAGGCTACATCAGATAAAGCTGACGAAGAGAATCCCCTCAATGGCCCAACCGTTCGATTCTCGCGGACATTTATGCTAAAAACTACTCTAAGAAGATTGAAATGTCATTAATAACAAAAGACGACGAATATGGAAACAACAACCTTGCACTGCTGGAGTTTGAAGAGTTAAAGATGCCTCATTTTCGTGCTGTCCTCTGCAGGTCAGATCAAGAATCACAAGCAGGAGTAGTGAACGTGCAAATAATATAAATACAATATTTAAGAACATCCACTAATTTTATGAATATCCCAAACATCAAATAAGAGTTTCAACCTCATCACCAGTACATGGAAGGGAAGAATATTTTAATAATGGAATTTTCCACATACATTTACCATATACAGTAGTCACAAAAATAAAGCGCACACACACGTTGTGTTTTCATGTTTTATGGAAATTTTTTATAGACATAATGATTTTTATACTGTATAACTGTATATGCATCAGGACCGTCTGCAGTGGTCCCATATTCACCATAATTTAATACCTCAGTAAAATAAAACACAAATGTGCATTATGGGACATTAACCAATTGGCCTTATATTATATCAATACTTACTGCAGTGTCTTGTGTTTACAATTATCTTTTAAATCAGAGAGACTCTTCACACTCCGATCGAAATTCCATTCGGAATTAATTAGGTGTTAATTCCATTAGGTGTTTACAATAACGTTTTTTAGTGTGATTGAGCCGTCAATCCGATTATAAGGGTCCATGTAAACGCAGCTACTGTCAGAACAAATATACAGAACTATTAAGGGCTCATTTGAAGTGTGGATTTCTTACATAGCACCATAACAGTAAATATCATGAATAATAATCACCCAACAGTCATATTTATGAATTAGAATTGATTAAAAATAAACATAAAATATAAATATTAAATACAAAACAGATCGAAAACTTGTCAAAGAAGTGTTCAGTGTTCACTTGCAATAGTAGTCCCAAAAGCAGTTCCTTTCCTCTGAAAAGCAGAGACGGAGATTGCACTTCCTGCAGAGCGTATTCAAATATCCTTTTCTTCAAGTGTTCAAGTATAAATAATTTAAATGTAAATTAATACTATTTATGTGATACATTTCACTGAAGTCACACAATTCGAAAAGGAATATACAAACCTCCAGACCTTTTACATCCTCATTCGAGAACATTAACTATGGGATAATTATAGTATCAAAATGATTAACACGTGCAAGCACACTTATCAATGAACATGATACATGTTGCAGAAATGTTTTATCCATGCCTGTCAACTTGCATGTGCAAAATTTAAAATTGAATGAATGTGAAGCAATTTGTACAAATAGAGACATTTTTGTGATTACAAATGTTTTCCTTTGTATTAGTGTATCATAATTTGCACATGCAACACAGAAGATGTGCATGTGTGGATCAGGTGACGCGCGTGCATTCATTGACGTCTTTTCTTTGTCGATCTCATTTGATTCATTTGGATTTTGAGACTTTCTTTTCGCGGTTTTTAAGCATTTCACAACCCACACACAAACAACTACAAATGAATATGCCTGGTGCTAATTATTAATGTGTGCACAACTACCCATCTATTTGACAAATTCACAAATGTGCGTCACTACATTTAAACTAATACAATACAACTTGTGTGTGCAAAATCCAAAATCACATGAATGTGCAGCATTTTGTACAAATAGAGACATAGTTGTTAATACAAAACCTCGATTTTGTATTAATGTAGGCCAGAATTTGTGCATGCAACAAGTAAGATGTGCATTTGTGGATCAGGTGACACGCGTACATTCATTGACTCGTTTCTGAGTCGTTCCTATTTGATTCATTTGGATTTTGAGACTTTCATTTCGCGGGTTTCGCCTGGCACGATCCACACACAGCTGTCTGAGAAAACCTGCTACCACTAGATGGCAGTATTCTGTTAAAACAGACAACGGCTGCGTAATCAAGCGATCTTCCACATTTAAGACGCTTAATGAGAGTGATATTGAAGCACCAAATTTAGTACACAATAATATAGGCCTACCCTATTAATAAAGCATACTTTATAGAGGCAAACATTACATCAGATTATGAACAACACCCATAGAAAACCATTATAAAACGCTTAACGTGCAATCGCGCGTTGCATGTTCAGGAAGGTGTATTGGCTAGGCTACTGAGTTTAAATATCACCGTCTTACTGCATTGACGACGTTAAGCTTTTTATTTATAATATGCTCTATGGGAGGAAAACTATATAGCCTACAGACAAGAGACTAGGCCTACATGAACGGAACGCACGGCGTTTCAAGTTAATAATTTTTTTCTTCCCAAGCCTATTAAAAAGAAAAAGCTTAACATGAAATTCTGCAGTTGCGTTTAACTTTGCATGTGAATGGGAGAGTACCGGTCCGAGAGCGCAGTGAAGTAGGTAAGTTTTAGGTTTTGATATTCGCCACATTTTATAAAGGGACCCTCTGCAAATTCCACTCACAGTCAAAAAAAAAAAAATATATAAACGTCCAGTCATTCATTCAAATGAACAATATTCCAAGGTTATATTATAACCTTGCTTGGAAGTCTAGTGGGCAGACTGACTTAGCCTACTGTTACTGTATGTCCAGCCAATATCTCGATTGAACAGTAGCCTACAATTTTTTTAAATGACTGTAAATTGTTTTTCTATTCATGTTCCAAAGGTTGTAGTACGCTCCTAGTGATAAGTCAGGAGAAATCTTACATTATTCACCTGTAGTAAGTCACCAAAAACCTGTGTGGTTAATTACAGTAATTTTTATATAAAATAATAATTGTTTACTGTAAATAGGCTACATGAAGGGAGGTATTGGGACAATTTCACCTGTAGTAAGCCAGTCTAGTCACTAGCAACATACTACAGCCATTTTGAACATGAAAAAACCCTTTTGGTGAATTACAGTATTTCTCTGCAGAATACAGGCTTCATGAAGGGAAGTATTGTCTAAATTTTACTTGTAAGTCAGTCTTAAGGCTCGTACACACCGGGACGAATATCGGCTCGGGTTATTCGTCAGCGTTTTTCAACGCGTTTTTTGTGTTCACACCCAAGCGTTTTTCGCTGACGATGAGCCGAGTGAACATGCAAATTCATTCCCTGACATTAGATGGCGCTTAATGTACAAAAATACCCCGGTCCACAAAGTGCGTCTGACACTCGCTTGTCACTCAGAAGAAGAGAGCAAGTTCGTCGCGTTTGTCATATAGTTCTTTATTCTCATTTGTGTCTCTTTATATAGACACCAACAAGACCAGCAGCTCTACATTCATCTGGCCTTGCATCTTCCTCGTCTTATTTCTTCCAGGCAGAGTGTAGTAGTAGACGGACGCTGTGTATCTTCTTTGCCATTACGTATGTGTGCTCGCCAAGACTGTTTTGTGTTTGAGCGCCCCCAAGTTGTGTTTTTACTGTAACTTCAGAAGCTCCAGACACGTGAGCAAAAGCGCCAATCTCATTGGTCGGATAGTTTTTGACGCGGCGCGTCAAACTAAAAAAACGAACCCGAGGCGTTTTTTTAAAAATGGCGCTTTTACGCGTGGCGTTTTACGCGTCGGTGTGAACACTCACATTGGCGCCCTTTGTTTAGTCACGAGGCGTTAAACGTCGGCGAATAACGCGCGCGAAATTCGTCCTGGTGTGAACAGGCCTTTACAGAAACCTTCTACGAGCTTTGGAATTTGAAAATGTCTGTGATCAAATTTTAAAAGTAATTTGAATTAAAACAAATGATACGTTTAGCGCGTCAAAGCATTCTCATGTAGAAATATGCAGCTACAGGCCCGCTACCTACGCCAGTTGATTTTCAATTAATATTTTATGTCGATACACAATGGTTGCATATTGTTAAAACTCATCGTGCTACATAGTAAGACTATAGCCTATAACAGTGGCTTAAGGGTCAAGGGAAAACAAATGTACTGCGAAAATGGTCTTTAATATTTAAAAACAGACATTTTCAAATTCCAAAGCTTGTATACTATGTATACAATGTATACAATGTGTAGTCAGATAAAAATAAGCATATAATATGAACACAACTGCGAAATTTCACCTTTTTTTAACATGAATGAAAATTGTATTAAAGTGTAAATTGCAGGTTAACCACCACAACTGATTAATGTGTACATTAAAGTGCACAATATGGATATATTTAAAAATTTCTGTCTTAAAATGCGTTAAAATAGCATTTATTGGGGTTTCTTCAAAGGTAGCGTGTTTTTTACCGTAACTGGGTGATGATGTCATAACAGGGAGCTGCGGGCAGTAATGCACTCACTCTGTGTGTGCTGTTTGAGGGAGAATAAAACGATTTGCGGGACTCCCGCAAACTAGAAATATCTGAATAAAACGTAAAAACTAATACATTTTTATTCATCTGTTGCAGAAAATCAATAAGAACATCTAAAACAAAATAGAAACGGTTTACAGGCAGAGTTTCTATTTCTAACATGTCAGCAGCAAGGAGCGATGTAGCCAATCACAGACATATGTGTTGATTTCTTGAACGCAATAATAGCCAATCAGAAGCATTTACGATAGATTCCCCTCACCGCTCAAAACAGACTTTTTGTTCAGTGCTGAATTCTGTATGCTGGCAAATCCTCTAATTATAACAAACATAGTGTAACGTTATATATTATGGAAGCTTCATTGATAATAACAGAGATGTGTGAGATCGCGATGAACTGATGTCAGCTTTAGGAATTATTATGGGATCGCACTTTGCGCGCAGTCATGCCAAACCATGCACGCAGTAGCCCGCTTGCTTTTATGTTATAACAGTGGTTTGTGTGTTAATGCTTTAATAACAAACAATTGATCAGGAGCACGTATGCTGATGTGTATGGTGGGCTAACACGTAGGCTAACTTGAAAGTATTTGGAGGTACAGAAAAAAAGTATTTTTGCGGGCGGGAGCGGGACAAAACATGAATGTTGCGGTCGGGAGAAAGTAATATAAGAAAGTAGTTGAGCACGTCAGTTATAACGACCCACGTATTCAAAAATAGCCGGGTTTAAACCGGGCTTGGGCTCATAATTACAGTTTATGTGTCGGGCAGGACTCGGACACAGCGGGCTCGGGTAACGTTAGGGTCTTGCTTGATGTTTTGGGCCGATCTAAGCTCTACCTCGGGTAAGTTATGCTAACACTTACAGGCACGAATCAGCCGTTTGTCCTTGGGGAACTTGTGGAGCCTCTCCCCCGTTTTTGATGTATTCGTACATCCCGCACAAGCACAATAGTTAACCATTTTCGCTAGCTAGGTCTCCAATATAACGTAACTCTAGGCTTGTAGCATAGACCGTAAAAGCGTGGAGTCCCTGTTATGACATCACGCCCAGCCTAGTGGAAGGAGGGGGCGTGGTTAAAAGCACTGTAAAACGAACCAACTTTTCATTATATTCAGCATTTGGTATAAAAAATATACAAAAAAACAATGGTGGGCGGTTCTTTTCTTTATATTTAGTAAGCACATTGCATTATCTTCGTGAAAATTTTTACCTGCAATTTACACTTTAACTTGAAACGCCGTGCGTTCCGTTCATGTAGGCCTAGTCTCTTGTCTGTAGGCTATATATATAGTTTTCCTCCCATAGAGCATATTATAAATAAAAAGCTTAACGTCATCAATGCAGTAAGACGGTGATATTTAAACTCAGTAGCCTAGCCAATACACCTTCCTGAACATGCAACGCGCGATTGCATGTAAAGCGTTTTATAATGGTTTTCTATGGGTGTTGTTTATAATCTGATGTAATGTTTGCCTCTATAAAGTATGCTTTATTAATAGGGTAGGCCTATATTATTGTGTACTAAATTTGGTGCTTCAATATCACTCTCATTAAGCGTCTTAAATGTGGAAGAGCGCTTGATTACGCAGCCGTTGTCTGTTTTAGCAGAATACTGCCATCTAGTGGTAGCAGGTTTTCTCAGACAGCTGTGTGTGGATCGTGCCAGGCGAAACCCGCGAAATGAAAGTCTCAAAATCCAAATGAACCAAATAGGATCGACTCAGAAACGAGTCAATGAATGTACGCGTGTCACCTGATCCACAAATGCACATCTTACTTGTTGCATGCACAAATTCTGGCCTACATTAATACAAAATCGAGGTTTTGTATTAACAACTATGTCTCTATTTGTACAAAATGCTGCACATTCATGTGATTTTGGATTTTGCACACACAAGTTGTATTGTATTAGTTTAAATGTAGTGACGCACATTTGTGAATTTGTCAAATAGATGGGTAGTTGTGCACACATTAATAATTAGCACCAGGCCTATTCATTTGTAGTTGTTTGTGTGTGGGTTGTGAAATGCTTAAAAACCGCGAAAAGAAAGTCTCAAAATCCAAATGAATCAAATGAGATCGACAAAGAAAAGACGTCAATGAATGCACGCGCGTCACCTGATCCACACATGCACATCTTCTGTGTTGCATGTGCAAATTATGATACACTAATACAAAGGAAAACATTTGTATTCACAAAAATGTCTCTATTTGTACAAATTGCTTCACATTAATTCAATTTTGAATTTTGCACATGCAAGTTGAAAGGCATGGATAAAACATGTATCAAGTTCATTGATAAGTGTGCTTGCACGTGTTAATCATTTTGATACTATAATCATCCCATAATTAACACCCGCTTTCCCTGAACAATGGACCATGCAACCTCCTATAGGTCTGAACATCCACACCTGAAGAAATGAGTTGGCTGATGGCAGCTCAATCACATTTGTATGTTGCCAGTTATGTTGAAAACCCGCCACAGGATGTCTGGTAAGAGACTGGTCAGTAGATGTCCGATATTTGGGAATAACCCGTTTATTCGTCACCACATCATCTCAGACAATAACGCAGTTGTCATTAATCAAGGTGTATAAGTAGGTGTGGTTTTTCTATAAAAACAGAAAATGTAGGCAAGTGTAAACATACATGATAATAACATTAAATGTTTTAAACAGATACATGAGTATAAACAAAATAAAGAACTGAGATTAATAAAGAAAGAAAAACAAACTTGCTATGTCATACATTAAATTAAATTAAACTCTAAACAGTTTTATCTGCGTCACATTGTTAGTCAGCGGTGCTCTGCCTGGGCTTGTTACACGCACGCGCATTAAGTTGTTTACAACTTAGCCTCCCTCAACGCAGTCTTTGACAATTAAAATGCACCAAACACAGATGAAATATACATAAATGACATCAATATAAACAACTAAGTAGATATATAACATCCTATATACAGCGCAGCATCGTTTCAAAGACGTGACAATTCCTATGATTAACCTCAACGAGCTAATGCCCATTATAACGGCAAACTAAACATTAAACACGTCTAAGATTGCACATATGATTGCTAGAGATCGAATACAATACACTTACTTTGCATTGACGCACAACACCCATGAAATGAACAAACTAAATGTTATTTGCACCAGCAAAGTTCAGCATTAGCGCTCCGACAGGATCAACTTCACACTGAGCGCTGTGGGCGGGATGTTCGCATGCACGTAGATCAGCGAACGCTGATTGGCTGCTATGCTGTAGGCTGTGCGTCGATCAATCTCGGCAAAAGAAATAGATTTAAGTAAGAAGGCATATTACTAGTAATGGCCTTTTTAACAGCCGCCCCCAGATTCGCTAAGGTGAATCTGTTCAATTAAGAAAAGGCCTCCAACAGATTGATTTACAGTCATTCAGGAATGCTAGGCAATTGTATAATACGTGCTATTGGGCGTGTGTATGTCTTTGCGCCCACCTTAACATTAGCCGTCCTCACTCTGCCATCAGCCCCAGGGAAGACTTCTGACACCCGTCCCACCGGCCAAAGAGCTCGAGGCAACTGTGGGTCAACTATCATCACTGTGGTGCCAACTTGAACGCTGGATGTGTCACCTTGCCACTTCTGACGGCCTTGAAGACCAGGAAGGTAAAACCTCAGAAAGTGTCTCCAGAAGTGGTCTGCAAGAACTTGACTGTGACGCCATCGCCGCCTGCCTAACAGCTCTGACTCTGGGTATACCACTGGAGGTAGAGATGAATCCGGACGCCCCATCAAGAGAGAGTTTGGAGTGATGGGGTCTGGATCAGCAATGTCAGAGGAAGTATAACCCAAGGGTTTAGAGTTTAGAATTCCCTCAATCTCTACCAACACTGTTTCTAGCACATCAAAGGTAACTGACTGAGCTCCGATAGTGGCTGTCAGTGCTTGCTTAAGAGAGCGGATTTCTCGTTCCCAGCAACCTCCGAAGTGCGGAGCATTTGGGGGGTTGAAATGGAATTCGATCTGGTGTCTGGCAAGCTGTTCCTGAAGTTCAGGGGCAAGGGCTGCAAATGTTTCTCTGAGTTCCCTTTCTCCTCCCTTGAAATTAGTGCCCTGATCTGATAGGAGTTCGAATGGGGTTCCACGTCTGGCAGTAAAGCGCCGGAGGGCCATGAGGAAGGAATCAGTATCAAGGTTATGTAGTATATCAATGTACACTGCTCGAGTGGTTAGGCACTTAAAAATGATACCCCATTTCTTTTCAGTCCTCCTACCAACCTTGACAGCATAAGGGCCGAAACAGTCCATACCTGTAGAATAGAATGCAGGTCGGTATAATCGTAGTCTGGCTGGAGGGAGGTCTGCCATTTTGGGAATCTCTGGATTCTTTCTCCATCTCTGGCACTCTACACATGTTCGTTGGTACCGCTTAACGGCTTCCCTACCACGGAGAATCCAGTACCTGCGGCGAAGTTCAGCGAATACTCTCTCACACCCTGGGTGATGGAGTTTGGCGTCATAACTTTTTATAATGAGCTGTGTAATTGGGTGCTTCGGATCAAGAACGATTGGGTGTATGGCATCTCGCTCAAGATGGGGGCTGTGACGTAGGCGACCTCCAACTCGAATCAGTTGGGTCTCACTGTCAAGTTCAGGTGCTAAGGCTTTTAAGCGACTGTTATGATTGAGGGGTTTACCAGTCCTTAATTGTTCAAGGTCTAAGGGGAAGGAATCCTGTTGGGACTGTCGTAACAGAGTGACTTCAGCATCTCTGTAGGCACTGGCTGACAGGCTGTCGGTTGCTGCCCCATGAGAAGCCGTGGACTCTATCAGCTCTTGGAAGGTTATATGCTGATCAAGGTTGGGGACTGAAGGGCTGGTTGTGAAGCATGCAAGTGTGCACAAACCTGTCTTGCGCAGTTCATCTCCATCTACATCCACAGGATGTGGTATTTCAGGCCACGAACTTGGAGAGTCTTTTAAGAATGATGGTCCTTGATACCAGTGTCTGCCTGGACCAAGCTCATTCAAGGACAGTCCCCGTGTGATATCATCAGCCGGGTTACTAGAAGATGGCACAAACCTCCATGTATGCTTCTCAGTGATATCTTGGATCTCTGCCACCCGGGTGCCAACAAAGACCTTGAATCTACAAGACTCAGACTTGAGCCAGGTAAGGACTGTGGTTGAGTCAGTCCATAAGGTGACGTGATGAATGGGCAAGGTTAACTCGGTACTTACGACTTTGCCCAGTTGAGCGCCAGTTAGTGCAGCACAGAGTTCTAGGCGGGGTATCGATTGTTGTTTTTTTTTCGCGCAACTTTTGATCTTGCTGTAAGGAAAGAGACCTCCACGTCCCCCTGCCGGTCTTCTGTCCTTAAATAAGCGACTGAACCATATGCCCGTTCAGAGGCATCACAAAAGATGTGTATGTCTCGTTGACTTGCTTCTTTGTCTTTGGCTGGACTGGTGTAAGACCTTGGGAAGGCAATGCGTGGTAGAGATGATAACTCCGTCTCCCACTCTGCCCAAGCCTGTAGTAGATCAGGGGGAAGGTTCGGATCATCCCAGTCCCTTTTTTTGTCCCACAAGCGTTGGACTATGAGCTTAGCCCTGGTGGTGTATGGAATGAGGTAGCCCAGGGGATCATATTGACTGGCCAGCGTTCGGTAGATGTTACGCATAGTGGTTTCAGCACTCTCTTTGGGACGATACCGGTAGGAAATGGTGTCTGTTTGGTGGTTCCAAAGCAGTCCCAGAGCAGATTCTTGCGTATCTGTTTGGCCATGAGAAATCCAGAGCTCAGTACTGACTGATTTCAACTCTGAGGGTAGATGGTTTATGGTTGACGGCTGATTACTAGACCACTGTCTCAATTCGAAACCACCATCTGCCAGTAGGTTCCCGATTTTGTCGACGAAGCTTTTGGCTTCTTCTGTCGTAGTAAAGCTTTGCAGGCAATTGTCGACATAGAAGGACTTCAAGACCGAATGCCTGACATCTTCTCCAGGTTGGCTGTGATCAAGTACATGCTTTTGGAGGGCGTACACTGCGCAACAGGGACTGCAAGTGGTCCCAAAGGGAAGGACCTGCCACTCCAAAACACTAGGTTGTTCCTGTACCTTGAAATCTCTCCAGAGAAAACGCAGTAGTGGTCTGTCCTCTGGGAGCAACCTGATCTGGTGGAACATCCCACGTATATCACTGCTGACTGCAATGGAGTGTTCCCGGAATCTGAGCAGAACAGCGAGTAAAGACGGTCCCAGTACTGCTCCAGGGAGCAGCAGCTCGTTGAGATTTTGGCCCTGATGTCGGAATGAGCAATTGAAAACTACTCGGTTTTTCCCATTGTGATGGACCATATGGTGTGGGATGTACCATGATGAACCAGATTCCTGTTCAGCATGCTGTTTCAGCTTTACCGCATAGCCTGCTTGTTCCAATTTGTGGATCTCTGCAGAGTAAGCAGCTGCTTGTTCTGAATTTTTCGCCAATCGCTTCTCAGTGGCTCTCAGCTGTGAAATCACTGCCTGTTTGGGAGCATTGAGTTGTGGCATGTTTTTGACTCGCAAAAGAGGGGTGGCATATCTCTTTACCCCATCTACCTGGACCCTGACTGTTTTTTCATCCAGGAGCGCTATTGCCTCATGGTCTTGTCTGGATCTGGTACTGGTTTTTTCACTGCGCCAAGGTAACACATCCATCTGCCAAAGTCTTTCAACTTGCTTATAAAGATCTGTCTCAGAAGACGAAGTTGCGATGAAGAAGCAGTGTTGTTCATTGGTCTCCCTTAGGAGATGCTGCACAGGACCCTGCAATGTCCAGCCAAGTCGGGTCTTGATGGCAGCAGGACCCCCTGGTGGACCAAAGCAGACAGGCTCTACTGGAGTAATGAGATGAGGGTAGTCTGAACCGATAAGTAGCACAGGACGGACATTGTTAAGATTGCGCAACGGGAGCCCCCTCAAGTGTTGATATTTCTCCCTTAATGCTCTGACTGGATGCGTATGTTCAGCCAGGCTCAGCTGCTGGGCTGTAAATGCACCTTTAATGTGGAATATCTTTTTGGGCTGCGACAGTGGGGAGATAGAGAATGACACTGCTGCACCACTAAGGACCTGGAGCTCTTGCCTGACTGTGCGGAGTGGTAGATCTTCTGGGTTACCTTTGAGGCCGAGCTGCTCAGCAGCACTGTGTAGAAGGATGGTTCTTTCTGACCCGTCATCTTGAATGGCATAGGCAGTCATGCTGTGTTTTCCATTTCTTAGGATTACTTTACTGATCTTCAGTAAAACTTTTCGACTGGCAGGAGGTTTTCTTATGAGAAGAATCTCATTCATGGTATTCAGAAGACAGGAATTGGTATTTGTGGTAGCAGCTTCATTATGCACAGTCTGTGATCTCTCAGCACTTTTCACTGTAATGTCATGAAGAACTAGCAAATGTCGGCTGTTACACTGCTTGCAGCGCATCTTCAGACTGCATTCCGTTGCTTGATGGTTCCTGCCACAGCGCCAACACCGATTGTTCTCCTTGATCCAATTACGCTTCTGATCTGTAGTGAGTTGCTTGAAATTTGAACAGTTATTCAAGGAGTGCTTAGTATGATCGCAGTAGGGGCAGTAAGGCTTTGATACAGCTTTCCAGTTAGGAGATGATGTTGTTGTGTCAAGCAGAGCTTTCTCAGTGTTGAGCAGAATGTTGGTATTCTTATGAGAAAACTTGTGGTCTTTGGTTATCTCTCTGGTCCGTGCAGTAGGCCCTTTACGTTGGCTGGTTACAAATCTTGACGTGTCATCCTGTACTTGGATTTCGTACTCCAACCATTCAGAAAGATCCAGAAGTGTTGGAATGGGAACACTGTGTGGATGTTAGGGCTGGGTATTGTTAGGAATTTCACAATTCGATTCGATTTCGATTCTTGAGGCTTCGATTCGATTCGATTTCGATTCGATTTCGATTCGATTCGATATTGATTTATTAGCTTCGATATCGATTCAATAATAAGTAAATACACAAGTAATTAAGTACCTGGGTATATTTTTTAAATAATGTGTGCAGTATTACCAATGTTTAAGAACAAATTGACCCCAGCATGTTTCCTGTCATGGTTTATTTAGCAGAACAAACTGTACAATATTGTACATGTTGAATACAAACCACAACTAACAAACAGGTGCTTTATTAACACCTCTAAAGTGCATGTAACTGTAAGTAATAGAAAGTATATTTCTTTCTTCCTATACATTCAAGTTATAAAAGAAATGTAAACAGAAGCACAAAATGTGCATACTCATAAAACCAAGTGCAGCCATAGATATTTGTCAACACAATAAATAACACTGACCAGCTGATCAGAGAACCTTTGGCTTAGTTACTGTGCCTATATGTAGGATACATTACAGACATTTCCATCATATAACTCATAACATTTTAGTACAATATATAACATGTTAACTGAAGCATTTTTTATCAAACGAGTGCACATGTAGGTATTTTTTAACGTTGCGACGTTCGTCTGTTATATAGGACAACAACTTAGTTTGAATAAACGAGCAGACACTGATTAGCAACGTGCTCTGTTTATTTAAAATTAACAGCAAGACAACTAGAAGTGAATGTGATTTCCGTTAAATGAATCACACACAGTAAACAAAACATTAACAAAAAACTTTGCAATGAACTGCAATTTAGACGCGCAAACTGGGTGCCGGTGCGGTGACGTACAGCTCGGGAAGATTCGGCTTGAAGTCGTTCATCCTCGGACGCGGCGCCGAGCGTGCTGTTACAAAAAAAGCCTTGCACACAGCCAAGCGAAATGAGGCTCGTGCGGATTATAGACAGTAAAAGAAACGGACGCGTCGAGTATAAACAAGGCTTTTCTCCGTGTCAGCGCGCATGGTATTTAAACATTCTCTATGATAAAAACAGCATCTGAACGCTCTCACTAGAGTGTTGCCCACAGCGCCGCCACTGGCCGGTGGGCTGAATCGATTCATAGGATTTGATGAATCGATATTGAATTGAGAAACAAATAATTGCAATGCATTGATGAATCGATATTTTTACCCAGCCCTAGTGGATGTGCAAACCGGCGAAAACTTGACCTGAGATCATGAGGTAACTTTGCTAATAATCTGGAGACATGAGAGCCACACTGCAATTCAAAGGTGCCCTTCCTTCCGAGTTGCCCCAGCATACCAACGAGTGACCGAACTTTAAGTGCAAACAGTCTGAAGGCTTTTATGTCTCCGCTGCTGATATTTGGGCCATCCATAAGTTCTGCTATTCGTTGTAATGCCAGCTGGTGTGGCTGACCATACTGCTGATCCAGAGCGTCCATTGTTCTTGTGAAGGGGTATTGAGAATGGCTGTAAGAGTCAGCTATGAGTAGTGCCTCTTCTAGCTTGAGATGGTCTGTGAGAATCTGAAATTTGAACCTCTCTGTGGCATTAACAGGGAGTGTATTCTCTAAGGCGATCTTCAAACGTGAGAACTCTCTCGGGTTTGGATGTACAAAATCTGGTATGGTGGGAGTAGGTCCTCTGTACATTGACTCTGGCTCAAACTGGCGCACTTTACTCTGTGAGCTATGAGCCATTCTTTGGCGCCAGGCAGGATCGTAAGGTGTAGAGGTTGCACAAGCTCTCTCATATGGGGGCTGATATTCTCTTTCAGGTTGGTAGAATTCCTCCTCCTTTGGGACCTCCCAACTGGATGGCTGGGCACATGGAATGTCATAAAGAGTGTAATCGTTATCTCTAAGATCAGCCACAGGAGCGGGAGAATGTTCATGATCTGAGGTGATGTCATGTTGTCTGAAGCGTGGTGCTGGCACTGGCCTAGAACTTCTATCAGCTGACAGCATATTCTTTCCGCGACGTGGTGCAGGAATAGGCTGGCTAGTGTATGACTGACGAGCAGGAATAACGGATGGTAGCGGTTGAGCTACAGGCTGTTGTTGTTCTACCTGAATCTGTAGCTGCTGCATCTGCCTCTTAAGTTGAGAGAGCTCTTGTGCATATTGCTGATTTGTCTGCTGCAATGCATCCCTTTCCTGCTGGATCAGATCAATATTGTGAAACATGTTCTTTTTTGCATGGCGAGAAGTCATATATCTCCGCTTAAAAATGTCATGCTCAGACCTGCTTCGTTCAGTGTCAGACCATTCTTCTGAACTATGGGTTTCATCACCTGGGATCTGTACTGGATTGGATGCCGTTGCACCCTCCTGTTGGTCTTCACCTTCGGACCGGTAGGAGGGCATCTGAGTGTATGGTGACACGGGTTCGGGATACAAGAGCTCAGGCAGGGAGAAACCAGTGAGATCATAATCTTCATACCGGGCGGGAAGGGCAATTTTCCTTCTGACACGCCCAGTTGGCTCATCTTCTGCATGTGCTGACATCTTATAAGCCTGCAGCAAGTTTCAATCCGGCTCGAAGGACCATGAAGAAATGAGTTGGCTGATGGCAGCTCAATCACATTTGTATGTTGCCAGTTATGTTGAAAACCCGCCACAGGATGTCTGGTAAGAGACTGGTCAGTAGATGTCCGATATTTGGGAATAACCCGTTTATTCGTCACCACATCATCTCAGACAATAACGCAGTTGTCATTAATCAAGGTGTATAAGTAGGTGTGGTTTTTCTATAAAAACAGAAAATGTAGGCAAGTGTAAACATACATGATAATAACATTAAATGTTTTAAACAGATACATGAGTATAAACAAAATAAAGAACTGAGATTAATAAAGAAAGAAAAACAAACTTGCTATGTCATACATTAAATTAAATTAAACTCTAAACAGTTTTATCTGCGTCACATTGTTAGTCAGCGGTGCTCTGCCTGGGCTTGTTACACGCACGCGCATTAAGTTGTTTACAACTTAGCCTCCCTCAACGCAGTCTTTGACAATTAAAATGCACCAAACACAGATGAAATATACATAAATGACATCAATATAAACAACTAAGTAGATATATAACATCCTATATACAGCGCAGCATCGTTTCAAAGACGTGACAATTCCTATGATTAACCTCAACGAGCTAATGCCCATTATAACGGCAAACTAAACATTAAACACGTCTAAGATTGCACATATGATTGCTAGAGATCGAATACAATACACTTACTTTGCATTGACGCACAACACCCATGAAATGAACAAACTAAATGTTATTTGCACCAGCAAAGTTCAGCATTAGCGCTCCGACAGGATCAACTTCACACTGAGCGCTGTGGGCGGGATGTTCGCATGCACGTAGATCAGCGAACGCTGATTGGCTGCTATGCTGTAGGCTGTGCGTCGATCAATCTCGGCAAAAGAAATAGATTTAAGTAAGAAGGCATATTACTGGTAATGGCCTTTTTAACAACACCTGTCCTTGAATAACCGTCCTCCAAAGCAGGTTTATATTGTGCTGTTAAATCAATTGAAAACCAAAGCTGCGTCCGAAATCGCGTAGGCCTACTGTTTTTCGCATAGGCTAGTAGGTTATAATATAAGGAAGTATTCCGATTTCGGACGCAACAACTCTTTAAAACACCTGTATGATGCAGTCTAAATAGTAGTCTGCACTTGCAATAGTAGTCCCAAAAGCAGTTCCTTTCCTCTGAAAAGCAGAGACGGAGATTGCACTTCCTGCAGAGCGTATTCAAATATCCTTTTCTTCAAGTGTTCAAGTATAAATAATTTAAATGTAAATTAATACTCCCTGAACAATGGACCATGCAACCTCCTATAGGTCTGAACATCCACACCTGTCCTTGAATAACCGTCCTCCAAAGCACTCCAGACAGTGTCTGCCTTGCTACAAGCAGATATTTGGGCAAACAAACAAAGCCCAGATAAAAAAAAAGTAGTTAACTATATTTACTACTAACATACAGGAACAATTACAAATACTGGCACTGAAAGGACTTAAAACACTGCAACCAGAAATAATTTATTCATTTAGAATGATTCAAATCTGATCTACATAAACTGAAAATTATAACAAATAACACATTTATCATCAAATTGTGAATCATCAAATACATTATATTTTTGTAAGTATTTCTCATATGTGAACATTTGAGAAGTGCAAAGTCTCCATGTATGTGCAAGGTGCACACGCTATTTTGACTACCATTCTCTCCCAACGTAGTAAAATTAGACGTAACAAGCTAAAAATTTAATTTGATGCATACATTCCACAATAGCCAAGTATTTACACAAACTAGACATTCTAGCAATCACAAAAAATGTTTTATTTTTATTTTACTTACTTCAATGTTGAGATATCCAGTCCAATGAAACAAGGAGATGCGCTTCCAGGAAAGTTCGCAGGTTGTATGAGTTCATGACCTTATGGCAAGACCTATACACACATTTACTATCCAATGACATTGCGAGGCTAAACAATAGGACCCACTATGTAAATGTGGTCTTTCAAAAGAAAAAGAAAATTGCAGATCGTGTTTTTGGAAGAGCTAAAAGTGATGTTGAAATTTTACAACCACGGGTCTTACAGGCTTAATCATAACCATTTGACTTTTACACACACCAACACAAAGACAGAACAATAATAATGTGACAATAGGAAATATCCTCTTCAGAAGAGCTTCAAACAAATCTCAGGAAGACTTTTGACAAAGACATTAAAAGCATCATCATCATTAAACCCTATTAAACATCCAGTTCCCCGAAACACAGAGGAAACTCAGCTCTGAAGTTCATTACTGTTAATGTAGTGATTGTGTTGAGCTGTTCACTTCACAGAGATGGATGATAAAAACAACACCAATTCACTAATACATAAAAGAGAGGAAGACTTTATTAGATATTATACAAAAAAAAATAATGTACATTTATACAGTAAATCCAGTAAAGGTCAAGTGTATGGAAGTAAAATAATGCTAAATGTTTTTGAAACAAAAAGCCTGTTGAATTGCACTGCTTTAAAAAAAAATATGCATTGCATTAGCCCTGTTTGTATTTTTTTTAGGGCTTGCATTTTTATGGGCTTAAATTTAGCATGGTTGAATATTTAAGCTGTGAATATTTAAATTCAAAACATTTCAAACACATTTTCATTAGTAAAAATGCATCAATCCATATTCACCTTTCATATTTCACTTCCAAAATATTCAAACTGATTAAAAATACAACCTATAATATTAAACAGGCGGTTTTCGGTCCATTTTATTTCGCTTTGCAAATTCGCTTCCACAAATTCAGTGGTTCAAATTCCACAGTAAATTCAACATTGACATCCAGGAACTGCAGGAAAAGCAGTCGATTACCGAACATAATCTCCATCTGCTGTTTGTCGATCTCACCAGCAGGGGGTGCAAGCGCGTGTTGTTGACGAACAGTTAGAGCAAGCCATTCATTCATAAAAACTCATTGTACACAAAAATCATGGTTCCATACGTACCTCGGTTTTAAAGTCATGGTTCGGTTCATTTTCGGTACAGTAAGGGAAAGAAATGCAAACATTAAACTGGTTGTTTAGTTTACTATAA
>JAZAVI010000243.1:0-72190 GCA_036326025.1 Chrosomus eos
TGAAGAAAACATTGCTTTGTTATAAGGGATTTGGGTTGCCATCAGAACCCAGTGCACGAAATATATGACATATCCATAAAATAGTCAATAATTTAGTAGAATTATTAATATTTAACTGAGACCTTTACACTCTTGTTGTGCTTGTGTCATAATTAACGTAAAATCTAATTTAAAGAGAACGAAAAACTGAGAAGAAATGCTGAATAGAAAAAACAATAGAAGCTTGTTTCTGTTGAAATAAAAAATCAGACGAAAAGTTGATTGGTACTTGTGTATGAGATCTTGTGCTTGACTGTCATCTTGTGGACATTTACAGGACTTGAAACACTCATCATTAAAGTCCCCATGAAATCAAAATTGAAGTTTTTTGGCTTTTAGTATGTTACTCTTACTGAGCTTGTTTCCATCACAGAATAAAAAATAAAAAAGGTAATTGCAAATTTTTATCTCACAATTCTGACTTTTTTCCTCAGAATTGCATGTTTGTATCTTGCCATTCTGACATTATAACGCCGTGTTATAAAGTCAGAATTGCATGATATAAAATCACAACTGCATGTTTATATCTTGCAATTCTGACTTTATAACACGCAATTGCAACTTTATATTGCGCAATTACAGGCAATACTGACTTTATAGCTCGAAATTCTGAGAAAAAAGTCACAATTGTGAGATAAAAAGTCACAATAATCTTTTAAAATGTTTTATTCTGTGGTGGAAACAAGCTTATCTATAAGCTAGTGTGCTCCAAAACAATGACACAATTCACATTTAGAAGATATAATTATTTAAAGGGTACCTATTATGGCATTTAAAATATTCCTAATAATGTTCTGGGAGTCCCCAACAACAGTTTTACATGCATGCAATGACAAAAAACACTTTTGTTGTCTTATAATATGCATTTATTTTTACCTGATTTGCTCACCGACTCCCTAATGATTCGTTTGACGACTCATTTGTCCAAACCCCTCCTTTGCGTGACGCTAATCGGCGGTGATTGGTCAGATGACGCAGTCAGTTATATTTTGCGTTAGCCCAAAGCTTAAACATATTGATAAAGCACTGCAGTACTACAATACGCTTCACATAATTTCACATATTTCAAAAAACTAAAAAAAATGACATTGGAGACCTAGAAGCTGCTGAGCGTAACTCTCACTCTCACACACACGCACGCACACGCGCACACACACACACACACACACACACACATAAAAGCAACAATTATTAATAGTACTTACAGGTTGTGATTCGGAGGAGGAAGCTGATCCAAATAAACTTGGTATTGAACCTTCCGCCACAAAGCATTTGTGTTTGTGAAGCGATCGTCATTAAAATAACGCGAACACAGCTCAAGGTGGCTATACTTGTGTGGTATAGTTGTAAATATAAACTCGACATGTTGTTGTCAGGTTTCTCTGTCTGCTCGGCGCGCGCACTGAGTGGGCGTGTCGAATTCAAATATCTTGTACAAGTGACGTACGAAAGTTAGAGAAAATGCATCGTTCGTCTGTCGATTCATATCAGCGACTCAGAGTCGACTCTTACTTTTGAGAGACAATAACTTTGTATACGGTGAACTTTCATATTTAAAACTTTGCAGGATGTTTTTGTTCACTTAGATCTATGTTACACACTACATGAAAGGTAATTGTCAAAATTCCATGATAGGTACCCTTTAAAACTTGCAGTCTCTCACTTCCGCCAATAGGGATCAATGATTTTGATGATATCACTTCTGCTTCTCATCAGATTTTCTGTCCAATCAAATGCTCTCCAGAATCTGAAGCTCCGCCCCCTACACTTTAAATGAATGCAGAAGCTGTAGCTAAAATCGGTCAGTTGTGCACTATAGGGTATAGGAATGATTCAGACAGTGTAAATGCTTTCCACTGGGGCGAATGAAGTCGAATCGGTTACCTAACGTAACCTCGGTTCTCTCTAGATAGGGAACGAGTATTGCGTAAGCTAGCTTACGCTACGGGAAAGATTCCATCTTTCTGAGAAATTGAAGCCAAAAATTATCCTATAATTTTGTATCCATTGTCAACGCAGTTCAGCTGCAGCAGACCATGAGAGGGCTAGCTAGCCGCTCATTGGTTCGCTCACGGAGAACTGCTCAAGCCTATGAGGGAGCGCGGATGAACCCGCGACCAATGAGAGTCTGACTCGCTCTCATTACGTCACCGCCCCCGAAACGGGCGTGGACGAGGCTATAAATACCCCGAAATAGGCTGAATAATCTGGTTTTTCATAACTGAAGCGACAATCGCCAGTAGCACAAGCACGGCCAGGAACGCAATACTCGTTCCCTCATCTAGAGAGAACCGAGGTTACGTTAGGTAACCGATTCGTTCTCTTACGAGAGGTTCTCTCGTATTGCGTAAGCTAGCTTACGCTACGGGAACACCAGGTCAACGCCGTGCGTGCTAAGCATCCACTATTAGACCCAGGGGGGACCCCGGGGAACTCTGTAAGTGGGAATGAATATATGTACATGTGACAAAGGCCAGCGGAGCGGGCCGGTGACTGTGTGGTACATAAGCACATTATAGAGAGGGAACAGAACGAACTCGGTCTGTGTAATTAACCCCCTATAGTGCAGCTCAACCAGAAGAGCTGAAACATACTAGACTGCTAGTAGTTTAGCCTGCAAGACGGGTACTTCCAGATTGTAAAATCTGACAAAGGCGGAGGGGGAAGCCCATCCCGCTGCCACGCAAATGTCGTGAATGGAAATTCCGCTGGACCATGACCACGATGAGGCCATGCCTCTAGTGGAATGAGCCCTGATGCCCAGAGGGCATGGCAGGTCTTTAGATGCGTATGCTGCTGCAATGGCATCAACAATCCATCTGGATAGGGACTGTTTCGAAGCGGCCAACCCCTTGGTGCGCCCACCGAACGAAACAAAAAACTGCTCGGATCGTCTGACCGGAGCAGTGCGAGTAACGTATAATCTCGGGGCCCTGACCGGACATAGGAGATTAGTATCAGATTCGCTATCGGATGCAGGCAGAGCCGATAGGGATATAACTTGTGCCCTGAACGGGGTGCCGATCGCTTTGGGGACATAGCCATGCCTAGGTTTGAGAACGACTAAGGAGTCATTAGGTCCAAACTCAAGACAGGACGCGCTGGTGGACAGCGCGTGTAGGTCTCCCACCCGTTTTACTGACGCGAGCGCGAGTAGAAAAACGGTCTTTAGCGACAGGTACTTTAGGTCCACGGTGTTTAACGGTTCGAATGGGGGAGCTTTCATAGCATCAAGAACTATGGAAAGGTCCCAAATCGGCACCGAAGGGGGGCGAAGGGGGTTCATCCTTCTAGCTCCCCTGAGGAAGCGGACTACCAACCCATCTTTGCCCAGTGACTGGCCGCGCCGGGGTTCAGCAAACGCCGCGACGGCTGCCACATACACCTTAAGAGTGGACGGGGATCTGCCCTTGTCCAGCATCTCTTGGAGAAAATTTAGCAAGGAGGGAACCTCGCATAACCGTGGGTCCAGACCCTTTTCGGTGCACCACTCTGAGAACACAGACCATTTTGACGCATAGAGCCTTCTGGTTGAAGCCGCTCTAGCCTGCATGATCGTGTTTAACACTCCCTCTGGCAAAGCAACGGGTAGTTGTTGAGCACCCACGCGTGTAGCGCCCAGCGCTCTGGGTGGGGATGCCAGATCGTGCCGCGAGCTTGGGAGAGGAGATCTGCTCTGACTGGAATGGGCCACGGCGCTGTCTGTGACAGCTGCGTGAGCTCCGGAAACCAAGTCTGACCCTCCCAGCGCGGGGCTATGAGGAGCACCGAGTGCTGCGCTTCTCTGATTCTCTGAAGCACCTGTGGTAGCAGAGAGACCGGAGGGAAAGCATAAAGCGGGCGGCTGGGCCAGGTTTGGGCTAGCGCGTCCTCGCTCCTTGAGAAAAATATTGGGCAGTGGTGTTCTCCGCCGAGGCGAAGACGTCCACCTCTGCTCTGCCGAATAAACGCCACAGTTTCTGAACTGTAAGAGGATGCAGGGACCACTCCCCGGGGGAGTGGGGTTCCTGGACAGGCTGTCTGGACCGTCGTTCAGATGTCCCGGCACGTGCGTCGCCCTGAGCGAGAGCAGGAGACACTGAGACCAAACTAAGATGCGTTCTGTCAGCTGGAAAAGATTCCTGGATCTGACTCCGCCCTGACGGTTTATATAAGAGACCACGGCTATATTGTCCGAACGGATCAGCACGTGGTGGCCCTGAATGCGCGGGAGAAAGCGCATGAGCGCGTTCTCGACCGCCAACCTCTCCAAACAGTTTATGTGTAGGAGGCTCTCTTGAGCTGACCAGGGGCCGAAGGCCGGTGAGCCCTCGCAGACCGCTCCCCAACCCGTGTTGGAGGTGTCTGTCGAGATGACTTTTCGGCGTGAAACTGTCCCCATGGAAACGCCCCGCTGAAACCCTTCTGCCACTGACCATGGCTGCAGAGCTGTGATACAGGTCTGCGTTACTTTTATCAGCTGGTGGCCCGTGGTCCACGCTCGGTGAGACACACGGCTCCTCAACCAAAGCTGAAGCGGGCGCATGCGCAGTAACCCCAGCTGGAGCACCGCGGAGGCTGAGGCCATACAGCCCAACGCTCTCTGAAATGTTTTCAAAGACGTGAGTCTGTTCATCTGAAAAGATGCGGCGAGACGCTGCACACGGTGCGCGCGCTGCGTTGACAGACGCGCCGTCATCGTGACCCAGTCCAGCTCTATACCCAAGAAGGAGATAGTCTGACTGGGTTGTAGTATACGCTCTTTGTCCAGTTGACAGAGAGGCCCAAAACTTTCAGATGGTCGAGGAGAACTGTACGATGAGACAGTAACTCTCTCTGAGATTGTGCCAAAATCAGCCAGTCGTCCAAGTAGTTCAGTATTCGCAGCCCCTGACTCCGCAGGGGGGCGAGCACCGTATCCATGCACTTCGTGAACGTACGGGGTGCTAGGGATAGGCCGAACGGTAGGGCGGTGTATTGATAAACCTGGCCTTCGAGGCGAAACGTAAGAATGGCCTGTGAAGGGGATTTATCTGGATCTGAAAGTATGCATCTTTCAGATCTAGTGATATGAACCAGTCCCCCTGGCGCACATGCGCGAGGAGTTTTCTGATAGTGAGCATTTTGAACGGTCTCTTCATGAGAACTTTGTTCAGCGATCTGAGGTCTAATATTGGTCTGAGACCGCCGTCTTTCTTGGGGACAAGAAAATAACGGCCGTAAAACCCCGACTCACTCATAGCCAGAGGCACCCTCTCTATAGCCTTTTGCACAACAGAATTGCTATCTCTGAACGGAGCAGCGCGTCACTGCTTCTGGGTTCACAGTAGTTTCTAGCCGCGCTCGGAAGCGAGGAGGGCGGCGGCAAAACTGTAAGCGATAGCCTAGCTTTATTGGTTTTAACACCCACTTCTTCCCACGCTTTGAAGCGTGACGCTAGGGGGTGAATGGCTACATGGTCCCCGTCGCTGCACTTCGCGGGCTGCGTGAGCGCGCTGATAGTGTTTACAACAGCGGGACGTACACTCGGAGGGGAGTTTATGGGCCCTGTAACAGAGTGAACAGAAGTAAGACGCGCACACGGGCTTGTGGGCGCGCTTATACACTCTGAGACTCGAGCGGGCTTGGCCCGCTTTATGAGAGTGGACTCTGTGTGAGACAGGGGAACTGGAGTGTCTTTGTGTATGAGTGAACACAGTGTTGTGGGCACATTCTCTACACAAGTTTATGGACCGTGTAACAGAGGTGGGACGCGCGCACGGGTTCGTGGGCGCGCTTATGTACTCTGAAACTCGAGCGGGTTGGGACCGCTTTATGAGAGTGGACCCTGTGTGAGACACGGGAACAGGAGTGTCTTTGTGTATGAGTGAACACAGTGTTGTGGGCACATTTTCTACACAAGAGGCTTTTACTCTCTTTTGAGATTTCTCTGGGACGCCGTAAACACGGCGTTTTGTGTATGAGTGAACACAGTGTTGTGGGCACATTTTCTACACAAGAGGCTTTTACGCTCTTTTTGAGATTTTTCTGGGACGCCGAAAACACGGCGTTTGTGCTCATGCAAGCGGGAAGGGATACCGGCTTGGTAATGGCGGGGTACACTGCAGTAGTAGCCGCGTGAGCGGGGACTAACAGAGGGCGAAACTTTGACGGCGATCCGGCCGCGGCGGGAGAGCGCCGTCTTTTTCTCAACCACGCTAGGCAGACTTCGAGTAATCAGTTTTCAGCGCGATCCTCTGCCGAGGCCCCCGGGGAGGCGGCGGTCTGTGGCGGCTGTCAGAGCGAGCGAGGGCGGCCGCCCTGGTGTCGCTGAGAAGTCTGACTGTGTTTAGCTAGGCGCTAGGGTGGGGCTCGTGCAGGAGGCTGGTCACGTGAGCGGCCTGCAGAGGAGCTAGCGCGACGAGGCAGAACAAAATTCGCAGGAAATCCTCAATCCGCGACTGAAGGGGGATTTTTCCCCCGCTCTCGTCCCATTCACGAAGTACCTCACTCTGTAGTAGACATGGGGTGCAGAAGCTGCTTGGCCGGCGGCTGAAAGCTTGAAGACGGACTGCAGGCTTTAGCGGGTAGCACAGGCGATGAGCGCCATCTCGCGGAGGGCGGCATAGACGTGCGGCGACCAGGTCCTCTACAGGGAAAATGGAGATAAAGCCCTTCTCTGCGGCTCCGTCCACAACGCGACGCGGGGTGGAAGAGTCAGAGCGAGTTCTAGCAGAGAGCGGGGCGTTCCAGGACTTTGTGAGTTCTGCGTGCAGATCAGGCAGAAAGGGCGCAGCCCGTTTAGCGGCGGGAGTCGAGCGCTGGTGGAAGTAGCTGCGCGGGTCCCGGTTGATTCTCGGGCCGAGGAGGCGTGAGAATCGGACCAATCCTCACCGTCTGAAGCGAGAAGCGAACATGTCTCCTTGGTGTCCGCGGCGTCAACGGAGGCAACAGAGCGGCCACTCGGTGGCAGCTGTATGTCCGGAAGCGGCGGAGATGGAGAGCGGGAGCGGGAGGCTCCGGTGGGATGAACGCTTCCGGCTGGGGGTCCGGCGGCCTCTGAGAGCGGCGTTTCTTTCTCCGCGGCGAAGTCAGAGGCGGCACGGAAGCATCTTAGTGGCCGAAGTCGAGCCCGCGGGGTCAACAAAGGCATAGTTTCGCAGAGCTCGCAGCCGCCACAGCGGGGCCGAGCTCGGCGTGCTCCAATCCGAGGCAGAGAGCGCAGAAGAGGTGGCGGTCCCCAGCCTCGAGGGGAGCGCGGCAAGAGCCGCCAGAAAATTTACGAGACATCTTGAAAAAGACGCTCGCTCTTTTAGATACAACAATATATAGGAAGCATTTTTGTAAAAGGATACAATCCGTCGGATGGCGCTAGCTCACAGGACGGCTGAAGGTGGCGAAGACGGCCGGCTTCCTCAGTCTCCTTAACGCTCGCTAGAAGGTGCCTTTTCGACGACGGCGGCTTCTCTCTCAGGATCAGCAGATGCAGGTGCGTCGCTGAAGGATGAAAAATCAGATTATTCAAACTATTTCGGGGTATTTATAGCCTCGTCCACGCCCGTTTCGGGGGCGGTGACGTAATGAGAGCGAGTCAGACTCTCATTGGTCGCGGGTTCATCCGCGCTCCCTCATAGGCTTGAGCAGTTCTCCGTGAGCGAACCAATGAGCGGCTAGCTAGCCCTCTCATGGTCTGCTGCAGCTGAACTGCGTTGACAATGGATACAAAATTATAGGATAATTTTTGGCTTCAATTTCTCAGAAAGATGGAATCTTTCCCGTAGCGTAAGCTAGCTTACGCAATACGAGAGAACCTCTCGTAAGAGAACTGGGTTCATGTTAGTGTCACGTGAACCGCCGCAGCTCCGATCCAGAGACACGATACACAAAGAGGATCCTATGAGCGAGTCACAGAGGACTCACTAGATAACATAATAGATCCATTAAAATAAACATAGAAGACTGTATTTTTAAAGTGATACGGATGAGATTAAGAGGAGAAATGGTTAGAGATTAGGTGGAAACTGCGGCTTTACCGAGCTCAACAGCTCTGATATAAATTAAACACTATTGGCTAATTTAAAAAAGGGAGGAGCTGCTCAATATGCCCTGTCCCTTCTTTCTGTCTCAGGAAAATTTCGTCAACACACTAAATAATTCTGCAATAATTCAAGGCACTTCAGTGGGTCTTTAATTCTCTCCTTAACCATAATTTTCCGCCTTAAACCACCAAGGGTTTGAAATGAACCCAGTTTATAACTAACAGGCAGTGTTGGGGAGTAGTTAACTACAAGTAGCGAAGCTACTAACTTAACTACATTTTTCAGTAGCTTGGCAGTAGCTCAGTTGCTTTTTAAGCAGTGTAGCTTTTCCAGTAGCTAACTACTTTTTGCAGCAAGTAGCGGTGTAGCGCGAGCAAAAGCTACATTGCGTTTTGTCGAGCCTGCGCGAATCAGCGTGATGCAAGGATATTCTTCTTCTTGTTAGATTACAAACAAATTTTTTGCCATTACCGCCACCTGTTGTTTAATCACGAATCTTGCGGCTAACAGTTCACTGACGTACAGAAGTGGGTTGACACACCCCATGATGGAGCAAGACGTGGTGGTTAGAGGATGGAGAAACAACTAACATTAATTACCGGTATTTTTGAGAAAATATTCTACATGCAATTTGGGTTGGATGTATATTTTGTTCTTGCAACGTTGTATTTGTTGCAATTTTGCACTTTTGACAAACAGTATGAGATATTTGAGTGTTGTGTGTAATAAAACAATACTCTTTAAAATCATAATTGTATTGCATTGTTTTAAACACTAAATATTTTACTTAAAACATTCCTCAGACACTTATTCAGTTATTTATAATATGTTGTTCAAAAAAAGCAAAAGTTGTTTCAATGTAGCTAGCTACTTTTTGATAGTAACTTGTAGTGTAGCTAACTACTTTTCCAAAAGGGTAGCTTGACTGTAGTTTAACTACTTTAACTTACGAGTAGCTTGTAGCTTGTCAAACTACAGTTTCAGAGTAGCTTCCCCAACACTGCTAACAGACCCTTCAATCTTTCCTCGTGTCTCTGAAGTTGACGTTTATGAATTCCTCCTCCTCTCATGTTGATTCCGAAGGAGTTCTATGGAACACGAGCTCATATTCCACTATGATGACATCACAGTGGACACACTGTTTATTGTCCCCGTCCTGTATTCTGCTATTGTGTTGTGTGATTCCTGCCCACACATCAACATGTACATGTGCACTAGTCAGTCTATATTATTACGATAGGTTTATTTGGCAAATAATGCACAGTAACACATCAATAAATAAATCACATGAGATATAATCATTAATTATACTGAGAATTGGAAAAAAGACAAACAAAAACAATATGTGAGACTGTTATGCAAAAAACAACAAAAAGAGTAAACTAATTACAGAGCTTAAATTGACCTCATAAAAGATTCATTAGACATTAAAATAATTGCAAGAGGCTTTATGAATTGTAATTTGAAATGTACCAGTCTATGAAGGACAGAGTCAGATTTCTTAATGCAATTGGACTGTCTACATGAAAATTTACCTCATGTCGTTCCAAACCCATGTGTTATTTCTTTCTAGCACACAAAAGTAGATAAAAAAAGTCCATAATAATGTATAATAAAGAAATCAAATCTTAATCAAATGAGCTGCATACATTTGATTAAAAGATCGCCATTTGTATTCCACAGAAAACAAACCACATACAGTTTTTGAATGACATGACAGTCTGTAAATTATGATATTCCTGAATTTCTGAAGATTAATCGGTAACACTTTTATTTTACAATGTCATTGTTACATATGTTACATGTCCTTACCGTAGCAATAACAGTAAATTATGCATAATTACTATACATGCAACTCAACCAAATCCCAATCCTATACCCTAACCCTATACTGAGTAATATTAAGCAACAACATACTAACTAAAGGGTGAGGATTAGGGTTTGGTTTAGGGTTAGTTGAATGTAATTATGCATAATTAATAGTTATTATAGTAACTACATGTAACATATGTGACAATGACACTGTAAAATAAAGTGTTACCAAATAAAGTGTAACCGATTAAACCTTACATGCGACCATTTTCTTACGTTAATGTCTTTTTTTTTGCTCCTTTTACACATAGACTTTCTCCGGTTTGAATAATAACCACATACAGTTTTTGAATGACATGACAGTGCGTAAATAATGATATTCCTGAATTTCTGAAGATTAAACCTTTTATGCGACCACTTTTTCCAGGTTGATGTCACCCTTTACACAAAGACTTTCTCCGGCTTGCTCTCAGCCGTGGAGGGAGGGTTCGCTTTTCCTCCCCGTCCAAAAACAGGAATAGCTGGAGCTCCAGGGGAGGCGGAGCCTAAATATAGCACAGCCCCGCCCACCAGCATCAGCACGGTCACGCCCCATCCCAGGTAGAGCGCCGGTCCGAGTTCACGTTTGAGCGGAGCGGCGACACTCGGGTCGTAGAAATCCCGAATCACGACGTACGCGGTCCAACACACCGGCACTAGGAAGAAAAACGCAGCTAGGAGGAAAAGCACCGCGCCGACCTGCGCCATCCGAGCCTTGGATTCGTGAGCATCGCCGAAGCAACGTGTGCATTTCAGCCCGGTTACGCTGAGCGGGACCGCTAGCAGACACAGGAACAGCGACAGCACGCACAGGCCGCGGCACGTCTGCGCGGAGCCTGAGAGCGCGAGGCCCGAGTCGTAGACTTTACACTGCATTCGGCCCCGCTCCGACAGACACGTCATCCACAGCCCTTCCGACAGCACCTGCGACACCACCAGCTCGTCCCCCACGAACGCAGACACACGCCACCAGGGGCGGCACACACCAGGATCCCAAAACCCCAGCCTGCAATGCCCAGCACCAGACCCATCACCTGAAGACTCGTGTTCGCCATGACGGATGACTGATTCACTCTGTAAAAGACAATGGAGTTTAAAATACAGGATATTTATTTCAAAGAAAATGTTTCTGTGAGTGTGTGAGTGTGTGTGTGTACATTCACTAGGTTTGGAAAAGAGTTTATGACAAATGTTACACCCTACGGTCTCGGGGACTTAACGGCCACGAGCATATGACAGGGTCTGACGCCAGTGGCTTTTTAGCGTTGTTGTTATCGCACCCGCCTCCCACGCCGGAGACCTGGGTTCAGATCCCGCTCGGAGCAGGTCGAGCAGGACCAGTTACATAATATAATGCATATAATTATATTTAATGTAATGATCCACAAAGAGATGAATAAACTTCAAAAATAGCACTTTTAAACTGTACTAAGCCGATAACTAAGTTTTAAACAATTTAGTAAACAACAACTTTAGTAAAATAATCTGACATTGCTACTTTTTAAAATATTTTAATTAAAAAAAAGATAATCTTTATAGATGGAATTAAATGATGCTTTATTCATGTTTGCAAAATTTGTATTAACTACATACAGTAATTCTAATAATTACAAACATTATAATCACTAACATTGTTGCGCTGAATTTCACTATGACTATCGGTTAAGTAGAGAAACTGCCCAGTGGGCATTTGATGTCAATTTGACATCAAACATTGGTCAAAATGACATCAAGAAATAGGTCAAAAATGAAAATCATATTGACGTCAAAGTGTTTGACCTCTGCTGATGTCATTTTGATGTCATGCTTTGTTGGCATGATGTCAGGATGTCATGATGTCAGGATGTCAGGATGTCAAGCTAAATAAGTAATTCATCGAGTGAGTGATGAATGACCATTATTGAAGGCACCTGATGTTAACAAGCAGAATCACCAAAGGAGAAAATCACAATTTTAAGTCACCATTTTGGTAATCAATGTTTGCTTTAGTTGGGCTCTTGACCCTAAAGTTTTTAACTTTATATTTTGTTTGGCTGCTGAATTTGAGTGGTGATCAGCCAGATGAACAAAGAGTAAAGGTGATCTGATGGTATTGGTTATGTTTTGACATAATCTTCATTTGACCTGAATCACTGAACTCATTAAGAGCCTAATCTCTGACTTAGATGTATATAGGTTGATTAAATTGAAAATTGCAGCACACAGTGGTTTTACAGCATAACATCCAGCATTTTTAATTTAACCCAAAATATTTCCTAAAAGTTGTTCAGATAAAACAAGTGTTTCTTTTAGGCACACATAGACATCTAGATTCAGTGTATAAATCTCAACAATGGTGACAAACAAAATATTCAATTAGGAAAAGGAAATTACTAAAACAAATCAGATCATAATTTATTCATACCGCAATGCATGATGGGAGCCATGAATGAGTTTTGATTGGTGGCACCCAGAATTCACTGCAACATGCTTTATTATTGTCACCATTGTTGAGATTCACAGGCTGATTATTGATGTCAGAGTGTCTAAACAAAATACATTTTTAAAGTCTTCTGATCAGAACAATTTATGGGAAATATTTTTGATTATATTGAAAATGCTAATAATTGTCTGCTATAGAATCACAATGTTGCTGTAATTAACAAGGTAAAGACACTCGATATTACTTCGGTGATTCAGGTCAAGTGATGATTGTCAAAACGCAAAACGCAAACACCACTGATCACCTTTTCTCAATGTTTATTTGGCAGTTATAACTCAATTTATCAGCCAAACAAAATTGAAACATTAATAGTTTAAGGATCAAGAACCCAATTAAAGCAAACACTGATCGCCATAATGGTGGCGTCAAAATCTTGACATTAAATTGACATCAACACTTTGACGTCAATATGACTTTCATTTTTGACCTATTTCGTGACGTCATTTTGACCAATGTTTGATGTCATATTGACATAAAATGCCCACTGGGTGGTACTAATCTATGTAATACTTTGGTACAATTAGGTTCCATTGGTTAATTTTAGTTAATGCATTAACTAACAATGAGCAGAACATTTGCTACATTATTTATTAATGTTTGTTAACATTCATACAACCGTTCATTGTTAGTTCATGTCAGCTCAGCTTCATTAAATAATATTACCAGATACAACTTTTGATTGTTAGTTCATGTTTCTAAAATCTCTTCACAAGAATTCTGTATGAACTCCGTTACTAAAATGACAGCAACATAATTACAAAAACAACTATATTACAAGTATATATTCAAAGAAATGATTCTGAATGATTTCTTCAGATTTGGAAAATCTTCAGTACTCACAGTGTCTGAGGAGCGTCTGTGTGTCGAGCTGATGTTGTTAAACTTTCATCTGTGTGTGTAGAAACACTCTCTTTGTTCTCACACGTGGGAGTAAATCAGCATCTGAGCAACGGACAACATCATCTCATCATTATGTGAACACACACATAAATACGGCATGCACTTATGCAAGCGCCCACACACACACACACACACACACACACACACACACACACACACACACACACACACACACACACACACACACACACACACACACACACACACACACACACACACACACACACACACACACACACACACACACACACACACACACACACACAAGCTACAGTCATGCAAACATACACACCACAGATATATACTGTGTATTCATTAGAAGGCAACTAATAAACACACAAATATGTTTCTCTGTTCACACCGGAACAGTAGGTGGCAGTACAGAGTCATGTGAGACTATTCACTAGCAGATTCAAGACTGTCATAGTAAGAAGATATACCTTAAGATGTTTACATGACCTCATGCAGGGTTGCCAACTCTCACGCATCTGGCGTGACACTCACGCATTCAGCCTCAATCTCACGCTCTCACGCTCACCAAAGAAATCTCACGCTAAATTGGACATTCTTCTGTGCTGTGCGCTGCCTATGACTTTGAACGCGAGTTGAGAGCGTAGCCTACATTTGGACTACGTGCCTGTCTTTTTAGCAAAAAGATACCATTCACTGAATATCTACAGTGGCTTAGGGCGAGGGCGTGAGTTGCTTGAAATCAGCTTTTGACGCGTTCGACTCGAGTTCGAATCCGCCTTTTGCCGAACTCTCTCTTCTCACTTTTCCCAAAACCGAAACCTTGATATGGCTTTGTGCCTTTATAATACAGCACAAGACTGTAATTAAGTAGCCTATATAGGCATTCTGTTTGTGCTGCGTGATTTAAAGAAAAGTGCACACTTTGCTCACGCGATCAGCATGGTAATCAGGTGTTTTCTCCAAAATAAAAGCTTTATTTCTTGCAAGTGAAGAAATTAGGACAAAAGTATTGTAATTTTCCTATACAATAGTGTACGTAAAATATACTTTTGAAATATTCATTTTCATTTATACAGTACATTTATAGGCTATATGGATTTTACGTAATAGGAATAATTATATAAATCATTATTACATTATTATAATAATTGTTTGGCATCCTAAAACAGACTGAGACTCTATATCATAACTAAAAAGATATTTGATCCCTCTTTAATGTCCAGGTACAAGTCAATGCTTTTCCTTTGTTCAATGTCACAGTTCATGGGGCTGAAGCTGGTTAAAGCTCTTAAATTTGAGCTCTCAAAGTGCACCAGATTGATGCATTTAACCTTAAAATGTACAAAAATTTCCTGCGGGGGAGCATGCCCCCGAACCCCCCTAGAGGGACAAAAGTCCACACAACATAGTTTTAAAAAATCCTGTGGGAAAGAACAACAATAATTTATGAACTTTACTCCAAAAACATTTTATTTTTTAAAAAATCAGTAAACCTGTTAGCCTAATGGCAAATTAAAATTGGACAAACCATACATTGACATGGACAAACCTGCCTAAGGAGGGCCTACAAGACATTGTGTCCAGGGGCCTCTGAACACTTAAACCCCCCCCCCCCCCCCACCCCCCCCCCCCCCCCACCCCACCCCCAGCAACTCACTCCAAGCAAAACTCAAAAGTTGGCAACCCTGCCTCATGTCATTATTTTCCTGCCAATTTGCCACCTTTATATTCTCAATTCACCAAAACAGTTTAATCTGTTTGTTGCTGGTACTTTTATTTGCCAACTTTAAGTGCCGCGGGCCTGTACCATGATGGTAGTTGAACAAACTCAGTATTATCTCATTTAGAGTAGAAACAGGTGGAGTGACTTCCATCTATCGCATCAGACATGTGTCACTTTGCGCTCAGCTGATTGGTCCAAGTTTGGTTTGCTACCTCTTACTGGAACATAACCTGTCCTGGAGCGTGAGTTACTATGGCGATAAACACTGCTAAAAGCCACTTTTATGGCGCCTAAAACCCAGGGTTGGCGCAAACACTGAAACACACCTGGGGCCCGTTCTTCGTACGTCGCTAACTCACTTAGCTGGATTAGATTGTTGGCGATTTGGACCAAATTTACTGTTAAAAAACCTGTTAAGCTGCAACCCCACTTTCGAAAAATCCCCAGAAATGGCATACCCAAACTGAAACAGATACAGTTCATGAACCATTTGTTCTAAAAGCACAAGTATGATCTCATTTGAAAGCTGACACCTGGGAGTTTATTGCAAATGTAGAATTAATTATTTTCATAATGAAAAAAAAAAAAGTTATAAATAGCTTCAAATTGTTGTCAAGTTATTAGAAATGTATTTATATGAAATATTTTCATGAAAATAAAATTGAAGTTGGCATTGTATCAATCTAGAAATGCACTGCAGCTAAAGCCACATGTCTGACCATGTTATATTTAAATTATGAAGATATGTCTAAAACTCTTTATTTAGTTAAATGTTTTTCAAGATCATGTCATACGACTTTATTTTGATTAGACTCTAAAATGCAAACTGATGTTTATTGTCATCTTCTAAGCATCTATTCAGTCTATTTTCTCTATTGTTTATGTGGTGTAGACAAGACTCATTCAGTGTCAGTCTCCCCTGCACACATTCACACCTCTCCAGCCTGGTTATTGCTCTAAATATGCATTTCTTTTGTCTCCATTATAATTACAAACGACTGGCTATTCACACTGTTTCAACCCCTAATTTCTTTTAGGGAGAGTTCTCCACCTTACGTTTGGAACTATATAAAATGACCTTCTTGAAAAAAGAAACATTTCAGCAAGCAGTCCTATTTAGAAATATTCATAAATATAACAGCTAGGTAGCAGGTGCACCAAGCTAGCTAGCATATTAGCTTAGCACACCATCAATACACGACAATTTATGAGATTTAAACCATGTTTGTGCTCTAAAACTTACTTCATAGCACAAGTCGAGTGTTTTTAATAACCTTCTATGCTCTGATTTGGCTTCAGATAAAAAAATCGGACAGAAAATATATTATGTATAGTGTTCTGCACGGTGATGAAGTCTATATCGATTAGCATTACATTATAAATATTATGGGTCTTAAGGGTTGTAGTCTGTATTTTATTGTAGCACTTAAGTAGCGCTGTTCAACAGCTAGTTTCGATTTGGGCCATTCTCGGGATACTTGCTTTTGCTGTCCTAATTGCAAGGGCTGCCACAGCTGCCCTCACTTAGGTGATTGTAAGCATTATATCTATGTAGTGTGTGCGCTGTCGCGGAAGCGTCAGCGGAAGTATTCAGCTCTCGTGTTCAGCCTCCTCGTGTGAAGACCGACTCGGGTAAAGACATCGACTCTACCTGCGCGACTCCACCCTTTCTTTCCTACCTTTATCTTATTCCCCATTATCATTATGTGCTTTCAATACATTCCTGTTGTCTCTCGACAACGCTCTCTCACTGCACACAGAAGGCAACGCAATACTGCTAACCTGCGCTCTATTCTCTCATCCTCACACTCACCTCTCACTCTTTCTATGGGTTTATGGAATTGTCAATCAGCAGTCAATAAAGCTGACTTCATTCCAGCCTTTGCATCTCATTCTACTCTTAATATCTTGGGCTTGACTGAGACCTGGATCCGTCCAGAAGACTCAGCAACCCCTGCTGCTCTCTCTAATAACTTCTCTTTCTCTCACACCCCTCGCCAGTCGGGAGGGGTGGGGGCACTGGTCTTCTCATTACTAACAATTGGAAATATTCAACTCTCTCTTCTCTATGCAATAACACCTCATTTGAATATCATGCTATTACACTTACAACTCCCATTAAGATCCATATTGTAGTTATTTATCGCCCCCCTGGTCAACATGGAAGCTTTGTAGAGGAGCTAGATGTGCTACTGTCCTCTTTCCCTGATGATGGCACTCCACTTGTAGTCTTTGGCGATTTCAACATTCACCTAGCAAAGCCGTATGCAACTGACTTCATCTCTCTCCTAGCTTCTTTCGATCTCAAACAGCTCATTACCACCGGTACTCACAAGTCAGGCAACCAACTGGACCTGGTTTACACATGCAACTGTATCACTGACAACATTTTGGTGAAACCTCTCCACGTTTCAGATCATTTCCTCATTACTTTCAATCTACAACTCACTACCCATGCTCCACCAACCTCCCCACCATTTACTTTCAGACGAAACCTGCGCTCACTTTCTCCATCCCATCTTTCCTCTGCTGTGTCATCTTCTCTTCCCTCACCCTCGCATTTCTCATCTCTGGATGTGAACACTGCGACGGATACTAGATGCTCCATCCTAACCTCTTCTTTAGACAATATCTGCCCTCTCTCCTCTAGGCCAGCACGCGCCACTCCCTCTAACCCCAGGGCCCGGTTTTTCAAAAGGTTTAATCCGGATAAAATTGATCCGGATTTAGTAATCCTGTTTTTTGCGATCCGTGATCACGTAATCCATCTAACTTTTGAGCCAGTTTTTCAAAGCAACATCGGATTGGATCAATCTGATCCGGATAGGAACTTTTCAGGATCACCAAATCTGGATAACCAGTGCTCAAACAGGATAGGAAATCACAATGAAGAACTATAGATATGTAAAGAGCAACAAGTAGAATAGGCAGTGTGGGGTCAATATAAGTTTATTTTTATTTGAAATAAAAACACACATTTAAAAAAAAACGCAATAATGTTAACACAAAATACGCAAAAAATATTAAAATGCCTTGTAGGGACACAATAGTTAGACACTATTTCTGATTTGGATTTGTTTTGGATTTCAAAAATCAGTGATTGCCATTCTTTGCATTTTTTTGTTATTCTGTAATCATTGCATGCATCACTAATAAATATTCTAAAAACAAAAATATTTTCGATTTTGATAAATATATATAATCAATTAGTGACAGAATAAAATGTATTGTTTTTGGTCAATTTTGACAGCTGTTTGGGGGATTATTTTATTAGGCCAAACTCTTTCTACTTTGCTGTAGGCCTATACTGAAAGGCTGAATACGTACCTAATCACTGTAGCCTGACGGATGAACAAATAAAATTAAAACCTTATGAATAAATAGGATATCTTGTAAGATACTGCATGATCCAAATATAGTATTATTTGATACATTTTTAAAGTTTTCATTACATTTTGGGCATGAAATCCACGCTGAATCCACCCTTCTGGGCCCGGTTTTTCAAAAGGTTTAATCCGGATCAAATTGATCCGGATTTAGTAATCCTTGTTTTTGCGATCTGTGATCACGTAATCCAGCTTACTTTTGAGCCAGTTTTTCAAAGCAACATCGGATTGGATCAATCTGATCCAGATAGGAACTTTTCAGGATCACCAAATCTGGATAACCAGTGCTCAAACAGGATAGGAAATCACAATGTAGAACTATAGATATGTAAAGAGCAACAAGTAGAATAGCCAGTGTGGGGTCAAGTTTATTTTTATTTGAATTGAAAACACACACATTTAAAAAAAAAGCAATAATATTAACGCAAAATACGCAATAATATTAAAATGTCTTGTAATGGGGACGCAAAAGTTAGACACTATTTCTGATTTGGATTTGTTTTGGATTTCAAAAATCAGTGATTGCCATTCTTTGCATTTTTTTTTTTTTTTTTGGTTATTCTGTAATCATTGCATGCATCACTAATAAATATTCTAAAAACAAAAATATTTCCGATTGTGATGAATATTTATATAATTAGTGACAGAATAAAATTTATTGTTTTTGGTAAATTTTGACAGCTGTTTGGGGATTATTTTATGAGGCCAAACTCTTTCTACTTTGCTGTAGGCCTATACTGAAAGGCTGAATACGTTAAAGCCTACCTAATCACTGTAGCCTGACGGATGAACAAATAAAATTAAAACCTTATGAATAAATAGGATATCTTGTAAGATACTGCATGATCCAAATATAGTATTATTTGATACATTTTTAAAGTTTTCATTACATTTTGGGCATGAAATCCACGCTGAATCCACCCTTCTGATGGGATCAGTTTAATCCAGATTTTTTGGATCAAAGTGATCCAAATCCTACAAAAAAGTTCTGAAAAACCCAAACTAAAGATTTGATCCGGATCAAAACCAAGATTGGATTACATGATCTAATCCGATTATGTAATCCGTTTTTTCTTTTGAAAAACCCATTTTCAAGATTTGATCCAATCCGTTATCCAAAATCCTAGTGGATTACTTTTGAAAAACCGGGCCCTGATGGGATCAGTTTAATACAGATTTTTTGGATCAAAGTGATCCAAATCCTACAAAAAAGTTCTGAAAAACCCAAACTAAAGATTTGATCCGGATCAAAACCAAGATTGGATTACGTGATCTAATCCGATTATGTAATCCGTTTTTTCTTTTGAAAAACCCATTTTCAAGATTTGATCCAATCCGTTATCCAAAATCCTAGTGGATTAATTTTGAAAAACCGGGCCCTGGTTATCCGAGGTCCTTCGTGAACACCGGACCAAGCTCAGGGCAGCAGAGAGGAAATGGCGCAAATCAAAAGACACATCTGACCTCAGTAGGTATCAATCTCTGCTCTCTGCCTTTTCTGTTGATGTTCACACCGCAAAATCTACCTACTTCCACAACAAGATCAACAGTGCCTCTAACACACGAACACTGTTCAAGACTTTCAACTCTCTCCTCTGTCCACCTCCACCACCACCCACCTCCTTGCTAACTGCTGATGATTTTTCTAACTTCTTCACTACACTGTTAGACCTTACCAGGTTTTTTTACAGTAAAATACTGGCAACAGTGTTGCCAGTTATTTACTGTAAAAATGCACTAAAACTCGAGTTAACTAATTTCATTTGCAGAAACCGACTGCATTAAACTGTCATTTAAAAGTATTAACTAAAATTTATAATGCATTAATAACGTGAGCAAAGTATTATTGCAAACTTATTTATTTAGAAACCACAAAAATTAACTTTTGTGAATAAAGAGATTTCCACTGGACCAGCAACTACACAGTTATTGCCTTTTAAATAAAACTACATGCAGCATATCAACAATGTTTGTAGATCTTCTCCTGGACTGAAGCACAGGCTCTACTCTTCAGCACAATGGTGACCAAAAAAACTACATTTTACAGTAAACTACTGGCAACAGTGTTGCCAGTATAAACCTGTTTTATAACTTACAGTTTATTGCTGTTAAAATACATTTTGTGGGTGTGTCTTTTTATCTTACACTGTTAACCCTTTCAACTCCACAGGAAAATCCACACTACAAAGAGTAAAAGTAACATTGACAGTGTTGCAGTGAGATAATTAAGGGAATATGTAAGTGATTGTTGAGCATTAGTGATGAACACCTGCTGTTAATAAGCAGAATCACTGAAGGAAAGAGGAACAACATGAACAGAAAATAGAGAAACACAAGACCTACAACTGACTTCCAGCTATTACACAATATTAATCTTATTATTAACCAGTGTAGAGATCCTGGATGCAATCATTAATTCTCTTTCATTGAATCACGAACTCGCAACAAATTTAAAAGGACACCAGCTTTAACAAACATTCCTAAAAGGCCATGTGGTCAGCCCTCGGAACCTCTATCTCCCGAACTGGCGTCTCCAAGTCTAGAAAGTACACCCTAAAGGTGTCATCTATGCTGACAAATTGTCTTAAGTGTTCCCCAAACAGCGGTTTCTTTCGCTTGAGACAACACCCAGGCCATCTTCTCCCTCCCAGCGGAAATCAGGGGGGAGAAGCGCAAAAACAGATGCTCCTTTGTCTGTTTCCCGCCGAGCGCAACACGCGTTCACACCCACGTCCCCGCACACACGCACATGCATATGAACTCTGATTTCCTATCTGTAAATCGTTACTAAAATAGATTTGCTGTTTTAAATACATGTAAAAGAACTGTAAGTGTGCAAACTTGTATTACGAATGTTTTCAGGAATGTACGATCCTTATGAATGCCTGAATGTGTGCCTCCAGATGTAACTCTGTAATAGTACGTCTGTGATGTGAAATGTTTGATATCGTTGTAATCCTACAAATCTGATCCATCTATTAAGCTGTATATCCATATCGTGAAATGTATAACTACATGCATATGCTATTACCAAAGTAAGCTTAATTTTCTACTTGGTCATAAATTCATATTACCGCTGATCTCCACCCCAATCAGGGGCGTGCGCGCTCCTTGATATGGGATGCTATCATTGGCCGGCGCGCCTTACCCAGGCGTGCCTCGCTCACCTTTATAATCCCCAAAACAGAGACGATCGCTCTCTGTTCCTTTTTGCTCTCTGTCCGTGTGTATCCTGTTCCTGTGTATTCTTTGTAATCTTCGTATTTTATTTTAATGTTCCTGTTTTACTTTAACTTCGTTTCATTTTGCGCATAGCTAGTCTGTTCTTAGTGTTCTCGTCTCCCGACTGAGACCTCAACGTGCGTTTCGTAAGTCTTGTCAGCACTCCGGTGAGAAGACTCTCTTCACGCATACAGAACTAAGCCAGAACGTTTGAATCTCCCGCGAATCAACCACGCTTGGAGTCAAAGAAACCCGCCCTCCATTTTCGGGACGCCGCCCGCACACCAAGAACTTACAGGTCTGAATGCAGAAACTTGTTCAAACCAAATTTTAGACGTTGTAAAGTATATCTCCTGTGGCTGTCTCAAAGGGGTCTAAAATTATGCTAGCGATTGTATTTTCCTTGTGTTTTTCTTTTCTTATTGTTTTATTTCATTTTGTTTAATCTATATCCTGTTACATGTAGTGTAGTTCATTCATTAAACCTCATTTTATACTTTATTGTATATACTTTATTGTATCTGTGGTTGTTGCTCGTATAACAAAGCCTCTTTAATATAAAAATCCTAGCTACAATCTGATAATCGTTTAAGTGCACAAAACATTGTCAGTTAATTTAAGCTAAAATAGACCATAAGTCATTTGTATCCTCTAGCCGGACTACACGGCGGACGTGTGAATGAGCGAGGAGGGGTCAAATGCTTTGGTATTGTTGAAGATCAGCCATTCCTCTGTGTAGGATGTATATTAATAATTAACCATAATTCGTTGTGTTTAATTGTTATATACTTACCCTGAACAGACGGGTACGCTGTACACCCCTTCGTGGGTAATTTATTAACGTAAGGACCCGGTTCAAACTGTATTCAATAATTTGTTGATCATAGATTAATAGTTATTGAATATCTATCCCCAAACTTAAAATTGATAAAGAGCTTATGGACCGAAATCTTTACACCAGTATGGCTTTATTTCTGTCATACATCGACAGAAGTTGTTATTGAGATGTTTAATTGAAAATGTTTGGTTTGAAGTTACCATTATAGAGATCAGTGTTTGCTTTAGTTGGTATGCTGATGCTGTAACATGAATTTTCTTTTGCTGCGTGAGCTGTGTTTTTGCAAGTCACACTTGTGCACACACACAGTTTATGAATGATTGGATTTGTCAAAATATCAAAATCATCATATTGCCTTTTCATTCACTAAAGAATTCATTCAGAGTTTGATCCTCAGTCAAAAGTGTTATATTACCACCACCGTAATAAATTACAATGACTCATTTTTTAACACATATACATAAACCAAAAAAAAAAAAAACAGAGCTATGCGGTCATGTAGAGACACAGAGATATCAAAATTTAGCACATTAATCTCAACAATGGTGGCAATATTTTTTTTATTCATGCAGCAGTGCATGCTGGGAGTTTTACACTATTCTGGAACCCAGCATGCACTGCTGCATGAAACTTTTGATTGTTACCATTGATGAGATTCATATTATAATTGTTGATGTCTGTGTGTGTCTGATTCAAACAGGATATTTTTTTAATACAAAATATGATTACAATATTCTTCAGAAGACATGATCAACAAAAATATTGATTTCATGTTGTAGATTCACAGATTTATTTTATTCCCATAAATTAATGTCATTTTCATATTAAATACCCATATATTCAAAGAATATATACAGATCTTTATACAGAATATCAAATGTGCCCAGAATGATCATAATGAGTCCAGGATGTTTGTGACATCCAGAATGATTGCATGATTGTACTTTTTGAGAGTATATCGTTTTTCTCATGACTCGTGAGGATGTTGTTTACATCATTAATTTGTTGGAAATGCATAAATGTTCGACTCGTCGGAGTCGGGCTTTAATAACAGTGCAGGCAAGGCAAGTTACTATTGCGATTCTTATCCAGATTAGTAATATTATTTTAAAAAGGCAGTTGGCTGACTAAAATCTCTTAGATGGTGTGTGACTATGTTCCATATCACAAATATGGCCAGGATCTGTGCATAACTCAAAAATTTTCTGAGATTTATGCACATATTTGAACGTGGTAAGGAAAAATATAAATATTAAGCTCACTGTATTACACACGCTTATGCTAACAGAACTGAATTTTTTCATTAAACAGGATATTACAGGAGGATCCTGCTTGGAGACAGGTGTTTTATGACCCCATTCCCTGACCCAAACCCCAGACCAGTTACAATGCAGCTCTTGCCAGGACAAGGGCACACAATGAAGTGAACTTTAGCCAACTAAAGTATCTGAAAAGCCTGAGGGTTGCACCTGACAGTGGCCTGTGATGTGGCATGGGCCATATTACACAACATTGCACACTGCATCAGAAAAAAATATAAAACATTTCATTAATGTTTAATAAAAGACAAGACAAATATGCTGAGTTCTTTGAGGTTTATTTTTATTGTTCTTTGTAAAGAAAAGCCAGTGATCAAGTCATCTTTTGCCTGCAAACAATATTGTACTCTGTGTGAAATAATAGTAGCACTTACTCTAAAGTTAGCAACTCTATCTCTAGTGCCAGTTTTTTTTTTTCTTTAAGTTGTCAAGTATTTTCAAAATACTCTGTTTTCTAGGGGTAGGGGTAAACCTGTCAAACACATGGCTTATACACCAAAAATTAAAAGGAAAAGTACAACACTGCCCACCTCTGCATCACTGCTTTGTGCAGACTCTTCTGTAGATGTGGACTCCTGCAACTCATATTGCATTCAGAAATAATAGGTAGGGCCTACTCAAGTGTAAATTAAGTAAAGTTATTTATGCACTTAAAGATACATGAGAGGGTTTCTTCACTGTCATGTGCATTGGGGGAAAAATGGGCATTACAAAGTGTTGTACTTTCTTCCCTTTAGATGTAACGTTAGAAAAAGTCATACTGCACATGCTTCAGCCAACACTTGCTTGGGAACACATAAAGGTGTTGGCGTATTGTTTAAAACTAATCGGTTACCTAACGTAACCTCGGTTCTCTCTAGATGAGGGAACGAGTATTGCATAAGCTAGCTTACGCTACGGGAAAGATTCCTCTTTTCTGAGAAATTGAAGCCAAAAAATTATCCTATAATTTGTATCTATTGTCAACGCAGTTCAGCTGCAACAGACCAAGAGCGGGCTAGCTAGCAGCTCATTGGTTCGCTCACAGAGAACTGCTTAAGCCTATGAGGAGACGCGAGTAAACTCTCGACCAATGAGAGTCTGACTTGCTCTCATTGCGTCAGAGCCCGCCGAAACGGGCGTGGTCAGAGCGAATAATACTGCCGCGAATAGGCTGTTACTCTGGTTTTTCATGGAATGAAGCGAGAACGCTAGTAGCACAAGCACGGCCAGGAACCCAATACTTGTTCCCTCATCTAGAGAGAACCGAGGTTACGTTAGGTAACCGATTCGTTCTCTTACGAAATATTGCGTAAGCTAGTTTACGCTACGGGAACACCTGGTCAACGCCGTTGGTGCTAAGCATCCACTATGTGTCCCAGGGGAAACCTCGGGGAACCCTATGAGTGGGAATGAATATATGTACATGAGACAAAAGGCCAGCAGAGCGGGCCGGTGAATGTGTAGTACATAAGCACATGATAGAGAGGGACAGAGCGAAATCGGTCTGTGTGAATAACTCCCTAAAGTGCAGCTCAACCAGAAGAGCTGTAACATACTAGACTGCTAGTAGTTTAGCCTGCAAGGCGGGAACTTCCAGATTGTAAAATCTGACAAAGGTGGAGGGGGAAGCCCATCCGGCTGCCACACAAATGTCATGAATGGAAATTCCGCTGGACCATGCCCATGATGAGGCCATGCCTCTAGTGGAATGAGCCCTGATGCCCAGAGGGCATGGCAGGTCTTTTGAAGCGTATGCGGCTGCAATTGCATCAACTATCCATCTGGATAGAGTCTGTTTCGAGGCGGCCAACCCTTTGGTGCGCCCACCGAATGAAACAAAAAGCTGCTCGGATCGTCTGACCGGAGCAGTGCGAGTAACGTATAATCTCAGGGTCCTGACCGGACACAGGAGATTAGAGTCAGATTCGCTATCGGATGCAGGCAGAGCCGATAGGGAGATAACTTGTGCCCTGAACGGGGTACCGATCGCTTTGGGACATAAACATGTCTAGGTTTGAGAACGACTAAGGAGTCATTAGGTCCAAACTCGAGACAGGACGCGCTAGTGGGCAGCGCGTGCAGGTCTCCCACACGACAGGTACTTTAACTAGGTGGGAGGAGCGAGACTTCAGCGCGAGACTGCAGCTTGCCGTCTAAAACACTATTTAGGTGAATTTAAACCATGGCTAAGTTGCTAAACGCATCTTGTTCACAGGTAAGGCCCCTGTTCATGTTGGACAGACATTTTAACTGCATTTTGTGTCTGTTAAGAGGCACAAAAGACACTCTTTATGTTATGCCCCCAGAGCTGCCGTTTTAGCTGAGGGGGAGCTCTGGGCATTCGCGGTCGGAGCTCCGCGTCGCAAGCACCGATCCGGTTCGTTTTTTTTTTCTATAGACAGAACTCACAAAGGTCTAACGATCAAGATTAACTTAAAACTTGCCCGGAGTTCTCCTTTAAACAGGGCAAGATTTAAACCTGCTTTTAGCCTCTTAACATCCTTCTTGTGTTACTACAAGTGCACGGCCATGTGAGTGATTTTATTGAGAGTGCAAAAACCTAAAACCCCGTTTCTCCCAGTTGACACGACAACACATAACCTGCGTTTTCAGAAATCTCCACTTTGGCCGGAGTTTTTAGAAATAATCGTTTTCTGTGATAAAAACAGGGTTTTCGTGTAAATGGGAGGCCAAACCGTAGGGACATATCTGCGTTTTCCCTTCGTGTAAACGGGGCATCAGTGTCTATTTCAATGTGCCGCACATGTTTCCATATTGTATAATGCTCTTTTCACACAATTAAATGTTCTCTAATCCAACCTGTTACTGTCACGGATACACCCCAACCAGCTTAAACTCGATGAGTACACCTGGTCACGCTCATCATCCCCTGATTACTGATTGCTCACCACCTGCACTGCATCACAAACTCACCATGCGGCGCACAGGATTTAAGCTTCAGTCTCTCCATGGTTCTCGGTCGGGTCTCGTCTATCGATTGGTGCGACCCACCCGGTTCCACTTACTTCTCTGGCTCCAGGATTCCCATGTTCTCGCAGCAAGTATACTCAAGTTTATCGCTAACCACTCTCCTGTGTGTATTTCCAAGCAGCCACTGTGTGCGGCGGTGCTTCAAGTTTCTCCAGTCTGATTCTCAGAGTTCATCTGTGCATCTACGGACCCCGTATATCTTCCCTACGTTCAAGGTGGAAGTTAATTCAAGTCCGCTCTCAGTTCCTGTGTCTTCAGATCGATACTCCTATTCAGGTGTCTACGTCTGAACATACAAGTTATTCAAGAGACTGTTTTCAGTTCCAGTTTTTCCCTGTTCCCTGTTTTCTATTCGGTGTGGATCTCAGAGCCTTCCGTGAGTTCGGATATTGCACAAAGTGTCTAAATAAAGTCTGTAAACCGTATTCCTAGTGTCCTCATCCTTCTAGTGTTGTGACAGTTACATTTTGTAATTAGGCTAATAAAATTAACATTTGACTTCTACTCCACCAGCACCATCACTGATAGATGCAGAAGAGATACACAATACTGGAAGGAATATTAAAATCCAACAGGAAAAATAATTACTGTTGCTTTTGTATTCGAAGGAAATAAAGATGACCAAATAAATTGTGAAAAATTTGTGTATTTAACAGCTGTGGTGGTTACGGCTTACTATATCTCCTTCCATCTGGCATCCTCCCATTCAGTTATCGGTTTCATTTTCGGAAGGTGCGATGATGGGATTGTGTGTCATCAATGTATCCAACCACGCTGGAAATCCTAAAGGATTCTAAAATTCAAATGATTAGGTTACTTTCAGAGGTCACAGCAAGATGTTATCAAGTGAATGTCATTTATCAGATTATCCTCATTTAAGGCGAGACACGGCAGGCAAAAACATCGTTTTTTTTTTTTACTGGTCAATTTTGAGATTTTGGGATATTTGTCTTCAATAGCATGTCTTCTTTCAGACTTGTGCTGAAAAAAAAGTCCAAAATACACATTTAGGTCTTTATTTTACTACACTTTGTCTGTTTGCGTGTGTAGTTCTCTTACGAGAGGTTCTCTCGTATTGCGTAAGCAAGCTTACGCTACGGGAAAGATTTCATCTTTCATCTTGCTTAAGCCTATGAGGGAGCGCGAGTGAACCCGCGACCAATGAGAGTCTGACTCGCTCTCATTACATCACCGCCCGCCGAAACGGGTGTGGACGAGACTATAAATACCCCGAAATAGGCTGAATACTCTGATTTTTTCATCCTTCAGCGACGCTACCTGCATCTGCTGATCCTGAGAGAGAAGCCGCCGTCGTCGAGAAGGCATCTCTAGCGAGCGTCTGGGAGACTGAGGAAGCCGGCCGTCTTCGCCACCTTCAGCCGTCCTGCGAGCTAGCGCCATCCGACGGATTTGTATCCTTTTTACAAAAATGCTTCCTATATATTGTTGTATCTAAAAGAGCTAGCGTCTTTTTCAAGATGTCTCGTAAATTTTCTTACGGCTCTTGCCCCACTCCCCTCGAGGCTGGGGACCGCCACCTCTTCTGCGCTCTCTGCCTCGGATTGGAGCACGCCGAGCTCGCCCTGCTGTGGCGGCTGCGAGCTCTGCAAACTATGCCATTGTTGACCCCGCGGGCTCGACTTCGGCCACTAAGATGCTTCCGTGCCGCCTCTGACTTCGCCGCGGAGGAAGAAACGCCGCTCTCAGAGGCCGCCGGATCCCCAGCCAGACATACAGCTGCCGCCGAGTGGCCGCTCTGTTGCCTCCGATGACGCCGCGGACACCAAGGAGACATGTTCGCTTCTCGCTTCAGACGGTGAGGATTGGTCCGATTCTCACGCCTCCTCGGCCCGAGAATCAACCGGGACCCGCGCTGGAATCGAGGAGGAATTATGCACCTCCTCTCACAGGCCGTTGAACGCCTCGGGCTCGATTGGTCTCCTTCCCCCGAGCAGACCATCAACCGCAGGGACGGCAGCTACTTCCGCCAGCGCTCGACTCCCCCCACTAAACGGGCTGCGCCCTTTCTGCCTGAACTGCACGCAGAACTCACGAAGTCCTGGAACGCCCCGCTCTCTGCTAGAACTCGCTCTGACTTCCACCCCGCGTCGCGTTGTGGACGGAGCCGCAGTGAAGGGCTATCTCTCCATTTCCCCTGTAGAGGACTTGGTCGCCGCACATCTATGCCGCCCTCCGCGAGATGGCGCTCATCACCTGTGCTACCCGCTAAAGCCTGCAGTGCGACTTCAAGCTTTCACGCCCGCGCATGCTCAGCCGCCGGCCAAGCAGCTTCTGCACCCCATGTCTACTACAGGGTGAGGTACTTCGTGAATGGGACGAGAGCGGGGGGAAAAAAGTCCCCCTTCAGTCGCGGATTGAGGATTTCCCGCGAATTTTGTTCTGCCTCGTCGCGCTAGCTCCTCTGCAGGCCGCTCACGTGACCAGCCTCCTGCACGAGCCCCACCCTAGCGCCTAGCTCAACACAATCAGACTTCTCAGCGACACTAGGGCGGTCGCCCTCGCTCTCGCTCTGACAGCCGCCACAGACCGCCGCCTCCCCGGGGGCCTCGGCAGAGGATCGCGCTGAAAACTGATCACTCGAAGTCTGCCTAGCGTGGTTGAGGAAAAGACGGCGCTCTCCCGCCGCGGCCGGACCGCCGTCAAAGTTTCGCCCTCTGATTAGTCCCCGCTCACGCGGCTACTACAGCAGTGTACCCCGCCATTACCAAGCCGGTATCCCTTCCCGCTTGCATGAGCACAAACGCCGTGTTTACCCCGTTCCAGAGAAATCTCAAAGAGCGTAAAAGCCTCTTGTGTAGAAAATGTGCCCACAACACTGTGTTCACTCATACACAAAACGCCGTGTTTACGGCGTCCCAGAGAAATCTCAAAAAGAGCGTAAAAGCCTCTTGTGTAGAAAATGTGCCCACAGCACTGTGTTCACTCATACACAAAGACACTCCTGTTCCCGTGTCTCACACAGGGTCCACTCTCATAAAGCGGTCCCAACCCGCTCGAGTTTCAGAGTGCATAAGCGCGCCCACGAGCCCGTGTGCGCGTCCCACCTCTGTCACACGGTCCATAAACTTGTGTAGAGAATGTGCCCACAACACTGTGTTCACTCATACACAAAGACACTCCAGTTCCCCTGTCTCACACAGAGTCCACTCCCATAAAGCGGGCCAAGCCCGCTCGAGTCTCAGAGTGCATAAGCGTGCCCACAAGCCCGTGTGCGCGTCTCACCTCTGTTCACTCTGTTACAGGGCCCATAAACTCCTCTCCGAGTGTAAGTCCCGCTGTTGTAAACACTATCAGCGCGCTCACACAGCCCGCGAAGTGCAGTGACGGGGACCATGTAGCCATTCACCCCCTAGCGTCACGCTTCAAAGCGTGGGAAGCTATTCCGGGAATCTCCCAGTGGGTGTTAAACACAATAAAGCTAGGCTATCGGTTACAGTTTTGCCGCCGCCCTCCTCGCTTCCGAGCGCGGCTAAAAACTACTGTGAACCCAGAAGCAGTGACGCTGCTCCGTTCAGAGATAGCAATTCTGTTGTGCAAAAAGGCTATAGAGAGGGTGCCTCTGGCTATGAGCGAGTCGGGGTTTTACGGCCGTTATTTTCTTGTCCCCAAGAAAGACGGCGGTCTCAGACCAATATTAGACCTCAGATCGCTGAACAAAGTTCTCATGAAGAGACCGTTCAAAATGCTCACTATCAGAAAACTCCTCGCGCATGTGCGCCAGGGGACTGGTTCATATCACTAGATCTGAAAGATGCATACTTTCAGATCCAGATAAATCCCCTTCACAGGCCATTCTTACGTTTCGCCTTCGAAGGCTAGGTTTATCAATACACCGTCCTATCGTACGGCCTATCCCTAGCACCCCGTACGTTCACTAAGTGCATGGATACGGCGCTCGCCCCCCTGCGGAGTCAGGGGCTGCGAATATTAAACTACTTGGACGACTGGCTGATTTTGGCACAATCTCAGAGAGAGTCACTGTCTCATCGTACAGTTCTCCTCGACCATCTGAAAGCTTTGGGCCTCTCTGTCAACTGGACAAAGAGCGTACTACAACCCAGTCAGACTATCTCCTTCTTGGGTATAGAGCTGGACTCGGTCACGATGACGGCGCGTCTGTCAACGCAGCGCGCGCACAGTGTGCAGCGTCTCGCCGCATCTTTTCAGATGAACAGACTCACGCCTGAAAACATTTCAGAGAGCGGTGGGCTGTATGGCCTCAGCCTCCGCGGTGCTCCAGCTGGGGTTACTGAGCATGCGCCCGCTTCAGCTTTGGTTGAAGAGCCGTGTGTCTCACCGAGCGTGGACCTGTATCACAGCTCTGCAGCCATGGTCTGTGACAGAATGGTTTCAGCGGGACGTTTCCATGGGGACAGTTTCACGCCGAAAAGTCATCTCGACAGACGCTTCCAACACGGGTTGGGGAGCGGTCTGCGAGGGCTCACCGGCCTTCGGCCCCTGGTCATCTCAAGAGAGCCTCCTACACATAAACTGTTTGGAGATGTTGGCGGTCGAGAACGCGCTCATGCGTTTTCTCCCGCGCATTCAGGGCCACCACGTGCTGATCCGTTCGGACAATATAGCCGTGGTCTCTTATCTAAACCGTCAGGGCGGAGTCAGATCCAGGAATCTTTTCCAGCTGACAGAACGCATCTTAGTTTGGTCTCAGTGTCACCTGCTCTCGCTCAGAGCGACGCACGTGCCGGGACATCTGAACGACGGTCCAGACAGCCTGTCCAGGAACCCCATTCCCCCCCGGGGAGTGGTCCCTGCATCCGCTTACAGTTCAGAAACTGTGGCGTTTATTCGGCAGAGCAGAGGTGGACCTCTTCGCCTCGGCGGAGAACACCCACTGCCCAATATTTTTCTCAAGGAGCGAGGACGCGCTAGCCCAGACCTGGCCCAGCCGCCCGCTTTATGCTTTCCCTCCGGTCTCTCTGTTACCACAGGTGCTTCAGAGAATCAGGGAAACGCAGCACTCGGTGCTCCTCATAGCCCCGCGCTGGGAGGGTCAGACTTGGTTTCCGGAGCTCGCGCAGCTGTCACAGACAGCGCCGTGGCTCATTCCAGTCAGAGCAGATCTCCTCTCCCAAGCTCGGGGCACGATCTGGCATCCCCACCCAGGGCGCTGGGCGCTACACGCGTGGGTGCTCAACAACTACCCGTTGCTTTGCCAGAGGGAGTGTTAAACACGATCATGCAGGCTAGAGCGGCTTCGACCAGAAGGCTCAAAGTGGTCTGTGTTCTCGAAGTGGTGTACCGAAAAAGGTCTGGACCCACGGTTATGCGAGGTTCCCTCCTTGCTAAATTTTCTCCAAGAGATACTGGACAAGGGCAGATCCCCGTCCACTCTTAAGGTGTATGTGGCAGCCGTCGCGGCGTTGCTGAACCCCGGCGCGGCCAGTCACTGGGCAAAGATGGTTTGGTCGTCCGCTTCCTCAGGGGAGCTAGAAGGATGAACCCCCCACGCCCCCCTTCAGTGCCGATTTGGGACCTTTCCATAGTTCTTGATGCTATGAAAGTTCCCCCATTCGAACCGTTAAACTCCGTGGACCTAAAGTACCTGTCGCTAAAGACCGTTTTTCTACTCGTGTTCGCGTCAGTAAAACGGGTGGGAGACCTACACGCGCTGTCCACCAGCGCGTCCTGTCTCGAGTTTGGACCTAATGACTCCTTAGTCGTTCTCAAACCTAGGCATGGTTATGTCCCCAAAGCGATCGGCACCCCGTTCAGGGCACAAGTCATATCCCTATCGGCTCTGCCTGCATCCGATAGCGAATCTGATTCTAATCTCCTATGCCCAGTCAGGGCCCTGAGATTATACGTTACTCGCACTGCTCCGGTCAGACGATCCGAGCAGCTTTTTGTTTCGTTCGGTGGGCGCACCAAGGGGTTGGCAGCCTCGAAACAGTCCCTATCCAGATGGATTGTTGATGCCATTGCAGCAGCATACGCATCTAAAGACCTGCCATGCCCTCTGGGCATCAGGGCTCATTCCACTAGAGGCATGGCCTCATCGTGGGCATGGTCCAGCGGAATTTCCATTCACAACATTTGCGTGGCAGCGGGATGGGCTTCCCCCTCCACCTTTGTCAGATTTTACAATCTGGAAGTACCCGCCTTGCAGGCTAAACTACTAGCAGTCTAGTATGTCTTCAGCTCTTCTGGTTGAGCTGCACTATAGGGGGTTAATTACACAGACCGAGTTCGCTCTGTCCCTCTCTATCATGTGCTTATGTACTACACATTCACCGACCCGCTCCGCGGGCCGTTTGTCACAGGTACATTTATTCATTCCCACTTATAGAGTTCCCCGGGGTCCCCCCATAGCCCCGCGCTGGGAGGGTCAGACTTGGTTTCCGGAGCTCGCGCAGCTGTCACAGACAGCGCCGTGGCTCATTCCAGTCAGAGCAGATCTCCTCTCCCAAGCTCGGGGCACGATCTGGCATCCCCACCCAGGGCGCTGGGCGCTACACGCGTGGGTGCTCAACAACTACCCGTTGCTTTGCCAGAGGGAGTGTTAAACACGATCATGCAGGCTAGAGCGGCTTCGACCAGAAGGCTCTATGCGTCAAAGTGGTCTGTGTTCTCGAAGTGGTGTACCGAAAAAGGTCTGGACCCACGGTTATGCGAGGTTCCCTCCTTGCTAAATTTTCTCCAAGAGATGCTGGACAAGGGCAGATCCCCGTCCACTCTTAAGGTGTATGTGGCAGCCGTCGCGGCGTTGCTGAACCCCGGCGCGGCCAGTCACTGGGCAAAGATGGTTTGGTCGTCCGCTTCCTCAGGGGAGCTAGAAGGATGAACCCCCCACGCCCCCCTTCAGTGCCGATTTGGGACCTTTCCATAGTTCTTGATGCTATGAAAGCTCCCCCATTCGAACCGTTAAACTCCGTGGACCTAAAGTACCTGTCGCTAAAGACCGTTTTTCTACTCGCGTTCGCGTCAGTAAAACGGGTGGGAGACCTACACGCGCTGTCCACCAGCGCGTCCTGTCTCGAGTTTGGACCTAATGACTCCTTAGTCGTTCTCAAACCTAGGCATGGTTATGTCCCCAAAGCGATCGGCACCCCGTTCAGGGCACAAGTCATATCCCTATCGGCTCTGCCTGCATCCGATAGCGAATCTGATTCTAATCTCCTATGCCCAGTCAGGGCCCTGAGATTATACGTTACTCGCACTGCTCCGGTCAGACGATCCGAGCAGCTTTTTGTTTCGTTCGGTGGGCGCACCAAGGGGTTGGCAGCCTCGAAACAGTCCCTATCCAGATGGATTGTTGATGCCATTGCAGCAGCATACGCATCTAAAGACCTGCCATGCCCTCTGGGCATCAGGGCTCATTCCACTAGAGGCATGGCCTCATCGTGGGCATGGTCCAGCGGAATCCCATTCACAACATTTGCGTGGCAGCGGGATGGGCTTCCCCCTCCACCTTTGTCAGATTTTACAATCTGGAAGTACCCGCCTTGCAGGCTAAACTACTAGCAGTCTAGTATGTCTTCAGCTCTTCTGGTTGAGCTGCACTATAGGGGGTTAATTACACAGACCGAGTTCGCTCTGTCCCTCTCTATCATGTGCTTATGTACTACACATTCACCGACCCGCTCCGCGGGCCGTTTGTCACAGGTACATTTATTCATTCCCACTTATAGAGTTCCCCGGGGTCCCCCCTGGGACTAATAGTGGATGCTTAGCACGCACGGCGTTGACCAGGTGTTCCCGTAGCGTAAGCTAGCTTACGCAATACGAGAGAACCTCTCGTAAGAGAACGAATCGGTTACCTAACGTAACCTCGGTTCTCTCTAGATGAGGGAACGAGTATTGCGTTCCTGGCCGTGCTTGTGCTACTAGCGATTTTCGCTTCAGTATATGAAAAAACCAGAGTATTCAGCCTATTTCGGGGTATTTATAGTCTCGTCCACACCCGTTTCGGCGGGCGGTGACGTAATGAGAGCAAGTCAGACTCTCATTGGTCGCGGGTTCACTCGCGCTCCCTCATAGGCTTAAGCAGTTCTCCGTGAGCGAACCAATGAGCGGCTGGCTAGCCCTCTCATGGTCTGCTGCAGCTGAACTGCGTTGACAAATGATACAAAATTATAGGATAATTTTTTGGCTTCAATTTCTCAGAAAGATGAAATCTTTCCGTAGCGTAAGCTAGCTTACGCAATACTCGTTCCCTCATCTAGAGAGAACCGAGGTTACGTTAGGTAACCGATTCGTTTCACAGGACAGTGGTGGAGAAATCGGTTTAAGGCGAGACACTGCAGGTGAATAGGATACATTTTTTAACTTACAGATATCACCATGAAACTTTACCAGTTGATTACTCACATAAATAGGAGAAAAAATGTATTGCAAGTTTTCTGTAATTTTATGTTTAGATATGCTAATCAGGCTATATCTAATTAAATATGCGCTAATTTTGCATATATTTTGAAGTGACAAATCTGACCATTGAAAAAAACAAGGTTCAAAATTATTTTTGCATTTTGTTGATATATTCAATGAAAAGACATTTTCAGAGGGGATTATGAATATCTCCTTTTGTTACCCTGTAAATCAGAAAATACTGCCAATAGCCTTAAAAAATCAATTTCTGCCCTATTTTTAGGCATAAAATGTCATATAAATCAAGCCAAGAATGATATATCAACAAATCCCTCTGAACAAACCTTCACAATATAGTTAGGAATAAGACTTTAAAGTTTGGTGTATGTAGGTGCTACAGAAGTGGAAAATTGTCACTAGAAGTGTGAGAAAAAACTCATTTTGAGAAAACGGCCTTTAAAGATTTGTATGGCAAAATTCCACTAATTTCTATTGAAAGCCATGAATTACAGACAAAATATGCTTTAGGTCCAAGTAAAATCTATGTATCACACTGTTTAACATCCAAAACTCATTATTGCTTCATCCATCACTGATCATAACATCCAAAACAACATATCAACACATCAAAACAACAAATATCAGCAGTAGCCTACATCACCCGTGCTCATTCACATGCTCATTCCCCCGGATGTGAGAGGATGCTGGCGCGTTTTGGCTGCCGCTTCTCACTCTGGACGAAAAAGTTTGTTTACAACAAAACGGCTTTACCTACTGACTTTGTTGGTACCGATGGTATCTGTTCCTGCCTCAAGATCTGGACTGTGTCTTTGCCTGGTCGCCGCATCTGCTGCCTGTCACGTTGTGATTCTATTGTAACCACCAACTAGCCAGCTCCCGCCTTCGGCCCATCCCCGCTGTGTTCTGCTCGAGCAGTGGATTACAGCCCGGCTACTGGCCGGTCTGCACTCCGGAGCAGCCTGTCAGCTATGCGGCTACTGTTTATGACCTTCCTGCTGGCCTCTCTTGTCCTTGCAGCTTCTCAAATTCAACCAATGCGCACTTCCTTCACTGGACATCATCTCTACTTTGCAACAACATTGTCTTCTCCGTCGTCGCCCGTATATCCACCGAGGCTCCCGTCGCAATCTTTCCTACTACTTCAGTGCCGAAAACAGTATTCCATCTTTTTGGTCCAGCCATAGTTCACTCCCGCCTGGACACCGGCGCAACAACAACATCCGCACACGTCATCCGCGCACTCTTCACGTGACCTCATCTAACCTCCTGCCCGTCTCAACTTCCGCTACTTGGATTTCAAAACAAAAGCCTCTTACGACAGCGCTATTCAATACAAGATCACTCAACAATAAAAGCCTGCTCCTCTGTGAATTCATCATTGACAATAAATTGGATTTCCTCTGTCTTACTGAAACCTGGCACAAACCCATGGACTACATTGCATTAAATCAGACCACCCCACCTGGATACTCCTTCATCGACAACCCCCGTCTGGACCGGCGAGGAGGTGGCATTGCGGTTATTTACCGCAGCGTTATTTCGATCCGCCCCATCCCCATCCCGGTTGTATCCTCATTTGAACACTTGGCTTTCAGACTTCCTGGTTCCCAATCACTCACTGTGGCTGTCATCTACCGCCCTCCCAAAACTTCCCCATCATTTCTTTCCGATTTCACTGACTTTGTAACTCAGCTGTCCTCTATTTCACCGTCCGTTCTCCTCATTGGTGACTTCAACATTCATATCGACTCTCCGGAAACAAAATTCACATCTGACTTTTTGGACATTTTAAACTGCCTCAACCTCACTCAGGATGTCACTTCACCTACACATAATCATGGACATATCCTGGACCTGGTCTGCTCCACACCCTCCCTCACTATACATAACCTTTCATTGACCGACCTCACAATCTCGGATCATCTGGCCATCACTTTGGATATCATTACCCCCTCTCCTACCATCAAACACTCTAGAACAATTACATTTTGAAACCTGAAATCCATAAGTCCCATCTGTCTCACCTCCTCCATATCCCATGCTATCTCTACTTCTTCGCTTCCCTCTGATCCAACTGCCTCTGATCTAGTCAACTTCTACAACCACACACTTTCCACCTGCCTCAACCAAATAGCCCCCCTTAAAACTGCCTTAGTCTCCTTCTCCAACTCTGCACCCTGGTACACTCCAGATCTGCACATTCTCAAAAGACAAAAAAGACAACTCGAAAGGATCCATAAAAAATCCGGTCTCACGGTTCATGCCCAAGCCTATAAACACGCCATAACCACATACAATTCTGCTCTCAAAAATGCCCGGTCCAACTACTACTCACAACTCATCCATTCAAATTCTTCCAACGCCCGCACCCTATTCTCTACATTTGCAAAACTGACCAAACCTAAGGACAATATAACCTCCACATTCACTACAGACAAATGCAATAACTTCCTGTCATCCTACCATACCAAAATCCATACCATACACTGTTCACTAACATCCATTTCCTCCGCTTCTCCTCTCCATGAAAATCAACTTACTCCGCTCACACTCCACAGTTTTTCCTCTTTCTCTCCTCTGTCTCCCTCTGACACCTCCAAACTCCTTTCAACTATGAAATTCTCCAACTGCCAGCTTGACCTGATCCCCTCACCCCTCTTTAAAACCTGTCAACAAATCCTTATCCCTCTTATCACCACTATCATTAACACTTCCCTCATGTCTGGATCCGTTCCATCCCCACTAAAACTTGCGTCCATCACACCCCTCCTGAAAAAACCTGGCCTGGACCCTGACAATCTGGACAATTTCAGACCCATCTCCAATCTCCCATTACTCTCAAAAATTCTGGAACGCGCAGTCATCACACAACTCCACCAATATCTCCACTCCTCTCAACTCTTCGAAACATTTCAATCCGGATTCCGTCCACATCACAGCACAGAAACAGCCCTTCTTAAAGTCACAAATGATCTCCTCATTGCTGCCGACTCTGGTTCCATATCCATCCTCCTTCTCCTTGACCTCTCCGCTGCATTTGACACTATAGACCATACTGTCCTCCTCCATCGTCTTATATCTATTGGCATCTCTGGCACAGCACTTCTTTGGCTCACCTCCTACCTCTCTGACCGTCAACACTTTGTCTCTGTTAACAACTGCAACTCCCGCACCTCCCCTGTCACCCATGGTGTCCCCCAAGGTTCTGTGCTCGGCCCCCTCCTCTTCACCATCTACATGCTTCCCCTCGGTCAGATCATCTGCCACCATGGACTCTATTTTCATTGCTACGCCGATGATACCCAACTCTACATATCCACCAAATCCATCACCCCGGCTATCCTCTCCACCATCACCGATTGTATTTCCGACATAAAGACCTGGATGGACAATAACTTTCTTAAACTCAACAGCAATAAAACAGAACTCCTTATCACCGGCCCAAAATCACTCCTCTCTTCTATTCAGAACTTTACTCTCCTTATCGATGGACGGAATGTCTCCCCATCCCTCTCTGTTCGAAACCTTGGTTTCATAATGGACTCCAACCTCTCATACCGAACACACATTAACCATATCACAAAACTATCATTTTTTCACCTCCGCAACATTGCCCGTTTTCATCCCTCCCTCACCCTGTCAACAGCTGAAATCCTCATTCACGCCTTCATAACTTCAAGAATTGACTACTGCAATAGCCTTCTCTACGGACTTCCTACCAATCAACTACAAAAACTACAATACATCCAGAACTCAGCCGCCCGCCTCCTCACCCGCACCCGGTCCTGGGAACACATCACCCCCGTTCTACAGCAGCTCCATTGGCTACCTGTTCATTACCGCATTCAATACAAGCTCCTCCTCCTCACCTACAAGTCCCTCCACAACCTGGCCCCACCCTACCTCTTGTACAGCACCAATCCAAGAACTTCTTGTACAAGAACTTCTTGTACAGCACCAATCCACCCGACACCTCCGCTCATCTGGCACAAATCGCCTTACCCCGATCATCCGCACAAACTGCCGGACCTTGGGGGATCGAGCTTTTGCCATTGCTGCCCCCACCCTCTGGAACTCACTCCCTACATCCATTAGAAACTCTGACTCACTGCCAAACTTCAAATCAGTACTCAAAACCCACCTGTTCAAACTAGCTTTTCCTTAAAATCCCCTTTTTGTTTTGTTTTGTTTGTGTTTTGTTTTGTTTTATTTTTTGTGAAGCGTCTTTGAGTGTCCAGAAAAGTGCTATACAAGTATGATGCATTATTATTATTATTATTATTATCACACATTTGTCTGCCTGACGTAATCACAACCACTTTAGGACCCCACAATTACAGATTTGTTTAGTATTATATAGCAATTATATTATACAAAAACTGAAATGTGCTGTGTAATTTAATTGTTTTGTATATGTATAAACTATAGTATATGTGATGTATGTATATAATGGCAGAGCGCGTCACGTGACGACTCTGAACGTATCACGTTGTCAGAAATTGCCATCAGCCAGTGAGATGCGCATTTCGAGTTAAATCACCCGTTTTACTTTCATGATTGGTTGCTGATAAACAGGAAATTACCATATTTGGACCCGACAGTGTTGCGCAGGAGAGAGAGCGAGCTTTCTAACGGTCTGTGTGATGACAGTGTGCAGATCGCAATCGCAGAGCAGCATGTTGATTAAGAATGCCAACTTTTGAGGAATTTAGGTGAAATCGAATCGGTTACCTAACGTAACCTCGGTTCTCTCTCTCTAAGCCTATTAGAGGCAGGCAAGATCTGAGGACTGTCATCGTCTCTAAGAAAGCTTCGACAAAGAAGAAGTCCAGACGCCGAGGCTATCAGGCTTCTGAGGGTGGTCCCCTCCGGGGAGACACGGGTTTGAGAATGTGTCTCCTCGGCTACTCTAGGGGGGTGACTCTTTGAGGGGAGAAAGGGGTGTGTTGTGGGCCCATGTACCATTATATGAACCCTTTAAGGGGTTTTTATCTACCGTGTGAATTTAGAAACATCATTATTTGTGCGGTGCACGTTCCACCATTGCGGCCAGGTTTATAAGTGACTGTGGCCAGGTTTATAAGTGACTGTGTCAATGAGCAATTAAGGCGCACTCCAGTGGCTCCAATTTTTATCCTTGGAGAATTTAAAGAGTGTAGCTTGGAGCTTATGCTCCCGGGATACAAACAATATATTAAGTGCTATACTAAAGGTAACAAGATTTTTGACATGTTACAGAAACGTAAAGGAAGCATATGTTGCTAATGCAATACCTCCTCTATCTAACCGTGATCACAACACTGTCCATTTGATTCCAACTTATAAAACTCTCTTAAAAAGAGCTTAGCCTCACACAAAGACAATTTCGGTTTGGTCGGAGGACAGAACCCTTAAAAGGCTGCTTTGATTCCACGGACTGGGATATTTTCACGAGATGGACATTGAGACGGCCACAGTTTTTCTTAGGTTTGAGTCACCAGCTGATTATACGGGTGTTCTTGACAATGTATTATGTGAACCGGGTCAGAGGCTAGTGGTTGACCCACAGGTGGTCAGCACTTTATTTAGAGGTGTATGCTCTAAAAAATCTTTGGGCCCGGATATCCAGCCTTTTTGTTAAAAACTTGTGCTATGGTGCTTTCCACGGCATTCTGCCCCATTTTTCAAAAATCTTTCGACTCACATACTATGCCATCTCTATGGAAGAAATTGTATTTATTTTATTTGTTGTTTATTTGAATACGGACAGATACAAAAAAAAAACTGATTATTACATAAAAACAATCCGATGCCTGTATCTGTCACGGGTGTGGTGCAGATAAAGACAGAGGATGAGGCAAAAAGCTCCAATTCAAAGATTTACTCAAAAATAACAAAACAACAAACAGATACAGGCAGGCAGACAGACAGACAGACAGACAGACAGACGGGCAGAGGGTACACACACGGAGGTGACATTTACAAAGTAGAACCGACAAGGACAGACTGAACAGAGGGAAACTAAATACAGATACCAATGAACACTAACAAGGTGAGGACAGGTGACACAGATGAAGATGACGATGAACAGGTGGGTAATGAGGGAGTGAGTTCAGGAGTGGGGAACAAGAAGGATTCTGGGAAGTGTAGTGAAGATGAAGACAGACTGGTGCAGACGATAACTGTGACATTACTCCAGCGGAGAGGATCTTTCTGGTCACCGTGGACCTTTGGGTGGCCACGGCGAGGGCCTATGCCCCCCCCCCCATAAAAAAAATACTTGGGGAAAATGACAGCGACAGAAAAAGCCTCAGGAACAGGCTCTGGGACAGGGACTGGGACAGGCTCAAGAACAGGCTCTGGGACAAAGACTGGGACAGGCTCAGGGACAGGCTTTGGGACCGGCTCTAGGGCAGACGGGACGTGAACAGTCTCGGCGTGGCTGACGTGAAGCGCAGGCTCGGCGTGGCTGACATGAAGCAGCGGTGAGGGCTCTGTGCTGGACGGGACCAGCCGTGAGGGCTCTGGGCTGGACCGGTGAGGCCTCTGGGCTGGACCGGTGAGGGCTCTGGGCTGGACCGGACCAGAGGTGAGGGCTCTGGGCTGGACCGGACCAGCGGTGAAGCGGTGTAGTCTGATCTTACCTTTGCGTTTACACCTTGTATTTTTAATGCGTTCTCGTTATCCACATTGAGATCGGATCTCTGTCCTCCAGAGTGACACATGCGCGTGAGCATGGGAAATCAGCTGTAGTTTGCCATTTTCAACGTTTTTCTATTACGAGCTAACAGAAAAGACGACAGGCCCTGTTTGCAGCTGTTGTTTTTGCGGCTACTGTGAATGATACGACAGTGAACCGGTCTCTGTGGATGAGAGAACGGAGTAATGAGTGGTGGGAACGTCTTGTCTTGGGGTCTTTGTCGAAGATGACTGGATGGCAAACTTCAGAATGAACCGACATTTGTTCGACTACATCTGCGAGAAGTTGCGACCTCTGCTGTCACGGAGAAATACTCTGCTGCGGTCGTCAGTGTCTGTGGAGAAGAAAGTAGCAGCTGCGCTTTGGTATTATGCCACAGGGTCTGGGTACAGGACGGAAGGATGACGTTTGGCAGGTACGAAGATGTACGAATGCGATCACGTCGTACGGATTGCGTTTACACCTAGTAAAGATCCGAACACAATGCAGGCCAGACTACCTCAAGATGTGGTCAGGCAGATCCGATCACAATCCGATCACAACGCATTTACACCTTGCATTAACATGGGTTTTTTATTATCCGGATAACTTATCTGGATACAGATCGCATTTTAATACCAGGTGTAAATGGGGTCTAAGTGACTAGCTAAAATAAATATTTGTGAAACCCCTAATACCAATGAACATTAACGAGATGAGGACAGGTGACACAGATGAAGATGACGATGAACAGGTGGGTAATGAGGGAGTGAGTTCAGGAGTGGAGACAAGAAGGATTCTGGGAAGACGAAGACAGACTGGTGCAGACGATAACTGTGACAGTATCACAGTGTGTATAGGCGTGGCTAATTCGCAACACCTGTCCCTAGAATCCTGGACTACAAATCCATTGTAATACCAGTTCCTAAGAAACAGAACTCAGTGGAGAATGGTGATTTTAGACCAGTAGCCCTTACATCTCATGTTGTGAAGTGTTTTGAACAATTTGTTCTAATGGGTTTAAAGGATCAAACCATTACTCGACCCGTTTCAATTCACATATAGGGAGAGGTGAGGTACTGAAGATGCCATTAATTGCATCTCTCATTTGTTTATTAGTCATTTAGAAGACATTCAAGCATATGCCTGTCTACTTTTTATTGACTTTAGTGCAGCGGTTAATACCCTGAATCCCATGTTGTTGACCACAAATGCTTAAGGTAAATCCATACTGTATTAAGTGGCTCTATTTCTTTCTGAACAACTGCACACAACAGGTGAGAGTCAACAACTCATATTCTGAAGTTAAAATTACAAACACGGGAGCCCCGCAGGGATGCGTTTGCTCACCAATTTTATTTACATAATACACCAATGATTGCGTAGCAAGTCAAGACGGTACTTTTTTAAATCAAATTTTAATCAGCAATCTTAAAGGGATAGTTCACCCCAAAATTAAAATTCTGTCAGTAATTACTCACCCTCATGTTGTTCCAACCCTGTAAGACTTTCATTGATCTTCGGAACGCAAATTATGATATTTTTGATTAAATAAGAAATTAATACTTGAATAAAGTCATTATTTTTGTTTGTTTTTTTGCGCCCAAAAAGTATTCTCGTCGCTTGATAAACTTAAGATTGAGCCACTGTAGTCACTTGGACAATTTTAACAATTTCTTTAATAACTTTTCGTTATCTTTTCATTTTAAGGTGAACTATCCCTTTAAGCTTTAATGCTTCACATCATTTCTCTGAGGTGGACAGATTTGTAGGCTGGTGTGATAATAACTCGCTGATACTTAAAGGAACTAAGACGTTTGAGATGATTTTCGATCCTAGAAGTGTAGGGGATCATAGTCCGGTAATGATAATATCATTGCACAGGTTCCTTCATATAAGTACTATATGGAGTCGATATAGATAATTCACTATGCTGGTCTCTTCATGTAAACAATCTGTGTTCCAGGTTACAGCAGATATTATACTTTCTTCACAGGTTAGAAGCGTTAGGAGTGAATCAGAGAATCATGTACTTGTTTTACCAGAGCTTGATTAGATATGGTATCACTGCATGGTATGGTAACTTGTCTGTCCAATTAAAATCAAGGTTAGGACGTTTGGTGCACACTGCCTCTAGGGGTTGAGGAGAGATTATCACCAAGAGAGTTGTTTGATGCTTCAATTTTAAACCATGGCAAAAAATTGTTGGAGATATTACTCATACTCTGAATGACCACTTTAAATTATTACCATCAGGACGGAGGTAAAGGATCTTGATGTGTAGGTCTAATCGACTGAAAAATCCCTTTGTACCTACTGCAATCAAAGACTTAAATAGAGATAAAACACTGTGAATTGCCATTGTCTCTCATATTTACTTTCACTTATTCTCTATTTTGTGTTAATGTATGTTGTATTGTATGTATCTAATGCCATTGTGTTTTTTATAATTTCACTTATTTCTATTCACTTTTAATTTATGTTGTTTTGTATGTACGTACTTGCACGTTGTCCAAGACAAAATTCACAGCGATGGGACTAATAAAGTATAAACTAAAACTAAACTAAAACTATTAGATTCCGTGAACAGGGCGGGGTTTATTACTGTATGAAGCCACCTGGGGCAGTGGAAATATTTTGGCTTCACTTTTCAGGACTTGTGTGTCACAAAGGGTCAACAAAATTTGTTTTGTACAAAAACAAAATTAACATCTCAGCACATGAGTAAATAAATGGTTCTGGTGAAATAGCTAAATATACATGGGGATTAAAAGCAGGCATGTTTAATCATCTAGAGCTCCAGCTAATGACATGAACTGTTTGACAGGTGATTCACATGATCTGAGGATTGTGTTACTGGGAGTCTCTGGATCTGGAAAGAGTTCTACTGGAAATGCAATACTGGGTCGAGAGGCATTTAAAGAGAGCAGAACCAAAGAGAGTGAGAAACAGAGAGGAAGAGTAGAAGACAAAAACATCTCCATCATCGACACTCCAGGATTCTTCAACACTGAACTGACTGATGAAGAGATGAGGAATGAAATGATGAAGAGTCTGTATCTCTGTTATCCTGGTCCTCACGTCTTCCTGCTCATCATCAACCTGGAGAACTTTGAAGAGGAGAAGAGGAACCTTGTGGAGCAAATTCAGGAGATCTTTGGAGCTCAAGCTTTGAAGTTCACCATGATTCTGTTTATTGGAAGAGAAAAAATAACAAATAGAAAATGGAAGCTCGTTATGGAAAGTAGAAAGTTTCAGAACCTCATCAAACACTGTAAATATCATGAGCTCAACAGTAAAACTGAGATTCTTGCAACTCACATCACAAAGCTTATAGAGAAGATTGATGAAAGCATCAAACAGAATGATGGCCAGCATTATGACATTTCCATTTACTTAAGAACTCCACTAAAGAGTAGAAAAGAAAAGATAAAACAAGAGAAAGAAACAAAAGTGCAAGAGACAAAACAAGAGCAGATAGAAATAGTGCGGGAGACGATTCACGTGCACAGTGTAAAAGAAAAGAGCACAACACATTGTGTGACTGAAAAGAACAAATTTTTTTCAAAAAGAGTGACAAAAGTTGAGAGAACAGATTTATATGAAGACAGATTCTCCAGAGGTCCACACGAAAACAGGAATGATGAAGAGGAGGCAGTAAAACAATCATTAAAATCACAGAGAAACTCTTTTGAAAACATGGGAGAAACAAATACAGTCCAGAACCCAGCAAAATATTGGAAAACAAGTGAAACAGGAAAATGGGACCAGAAGAAACAAAATACAGCAAGAGAACAACATCCAACCCAAGCAGGTGAGAACTTGTACTTTATTACACTTTTCCAAAATATGACATCATATTTCTTGAAAAGTAAATGAAACTTAATCTCTGATTTGTCTGCTCTAAACTCAGTGTCACAGTCCATACAGAACAGACATATGAAACTTGGAAAGCACTCAGATCTCAGGATTGTGATGGTTGGTAAAACTGGAGCTGGAAAGAGTGCAACAGGAAACACCATCCTGGGACAGAAGAAGTTTAAAGAAGATTTTTCTACTGAATCTGTGACACAGAAATGCCAACAACATCAGCAGACGGTAGAAGGTAGAAACATCTCAGTGATCGACACTCCAGGACTGTGTGACACATCAATCAGTGAAGAACAACTGAAGAATGAATTAGTGAAGTGTGTATACATGTCTGTTCCTGGTCCTCATGTGTTTCTGCTGGTCATCAGACTGGACGACAGATTCACAAAGGAACAGAAACACACAATGAAATGGATTCAGGAGAACTTTGGAGAAGAAGCTACTCGTTACACCATCCTTCTGTTCACTAGAGGAGATCAGTTAAAAACATCTATAGAGGAGTTTCTGACAAAAAACAAGCAGATTAATGATCTAGTTATAAAGTGTAAAGGAGGTTATCATGTGTTCAATAACACAGATGAAGAAAATCGATCACAGGTCACTGAACTGCTGGAGAAGATAGAGAGAATGGTGAAGGAGAACGGAGGACAGCATTACACAAATGAGATGTACAAGGAAGCTCAGAGGAAAATAGAGGAAGTAGAGAAAGGGAGAGAGAGGAAGAAGAGAGAAATAAGTTAGAAGTAGAAAAACAGATAAGGAATGATGAAAGAATGAATAATATTAAAGTTGTGGCATTAGTGGGAACAGGGGCGTTAGTGTGTGCAGGAGCAGCAGTTGCTGGTGGAGCACTAAGTCCAGCTTTAATCTCTGGAGCAGCAGCTGCTGGAGTTGCTGGATTAGCTGGAGGACTGGCCTCTGCTGTTAAAGGAGAAACAGTATCTAAAGCTTTAAAGGCAGGAGTCGTAGCTGCTGGAAATACAGTACTGACCTCTGTTAATAGTGGAGCATCACAACAAAATCCCCAGAGTTAAATTAACTCTGCTCAGAGTACATATGGTCCTACTCTAAAGAGTGTTAAAGTAACTCTGAATCTAAGTTAGAGATAATTAAGGGATTAATTAAGCGATGATTGAGCATTATTAACAGATTGTAAAGCACTTTGTGACTTCTTGTCTGTGAAAGGTGCTATATAAATAAATTTTACTTACTTACTTACTTACATTAGTGATGAACACCTGCTGTTAACCAGCAGAATCACTGAAGGAAAGAGAAACACAATAACTACAAATGATTTCAGACACAGTCTTAGATGAAGATATTAAACATCTCAAGATCTCAGCAGAGGAGGATTAAACAACTCCACAAACAGCATTACCAGCTTTACTTATTACTAACCAGACTGACTTCTACGTCTACAGAAGCTCTTATTGAGAAGAAAAAGAGGTTTAGTTGTTGATGTTTTATTGAAAATGGTTTGTCACCATTGCCATTCTTATAATCCAAAGCTGTCAAAACACATTTAGTAGTGTACACTTTATAAAAAAATAAATTAAGAAAAGCCATGATTTACATATTTTGTTAGCCTCGAATGATCAACAAATTCTGTCTACCAGAAATAAAATGCTTGCGATATCCTACAATTGTTTGTACTGAACATATCCAGCCACATTTAGTGCAGTTCCTGCATCCACTTGTTATTTCACTATCATTCATTATGAGCAGCATTTGGACTCAGAACACTAACAGTACTGGGTCTGAAGCGTCTGTAGTTAGACAACATGATGAGAAGTGTGTATTTACAACCTAAATACTTCAGAGGGTCTACAAAAACTAATATAAATGGTATCAACAATAAAATAAAAACAGGCTATCATGTTTTAGTATGATGTTTAGGATATGTTTACTCATTAGTGCACAGATTTGAGACTCAGAGTTTTATGGAATCACTTGTGCTTTGGTAGTTTTAATTTAAAATGTGGCATGTTAATATTTAATAAATATATTTTGAGTGTTGTAATGTGAATTGTAAAGTGATTTTCGTCCAATAAATTCTTCATACAGCTTCCATTGTACAAAAGCATAACATATAATATAAATACCATGAGGTTAAAGAGCACCTATTATGGAATTTTGAAAATGACCTTTCATGGAGTGTGTAACATAGATCTAAGTGAACGAAAACATCCTGCAAAATTGTATATATGAAAGTTCACCGTAAAAAAAAGTTATTGTCTCTCAAAAGTATGAGTCGACTCTGAGTCAATTTAATGAATCATTTTTTCAATGAGTCATTTTCCTTTTCCTTGTGACGTCAAGCCGAAAAATTATCAAATTGGCCACGCCCACTCATTGCGCGCGCAGACACCAGGAAAACTTGACAACATCATGGCATCAACAAGATGCTTTTCTGAAGTGCGATTCAAAAGCGATCTTTTTTTCATTGCCCAGGGACGAGCATCTGAAGAATCAGTGGCTAGAGTTTATATTTACAACTATACCACACAATAGCCGAACCTTGTGCTGTGTTCGCGTCATTTTAATGAGGATGCTTTCAAGTGTGGATTCGCGAGTCGGCTGATACTGAAGATACTGAAGTTTGTCGTTGTTATTGGAGTTGTCATAAATAATAGAGCAATACCTTGTAGTACTGCAGTGCTTTATCAATATGTTTAAGCTTTGGGCTAATGCGAATAATAACTGACTGGGTCATCTGACCAATCACCGCAGATTAGCGTCACATAAAGGAGGGGTTTGGAAAAACGAGTCGTTGAACGAATCATTTGGGAGTCAGTGAGCAAATCAGGTAAAAATAAATGCAGATTATAAGACAACAAAAGTGATTTTTGTCATTGCATGCATGTAAAACTGTTGTTGGGGACTCCCAGAACAATATTAGGAACATTTTAAATGCCATAATAGGTGCCCTTTAACTGAATTTTTTTATATAGGGCGACCAATGGGCCAATGGATGATCTGTTGATTCAAAGCTGTTCTACTGCATTCAAAAGCTTGTCAAAATGTTTTTTTAACCTCCCTCTTCATTTCTCACAATGTCAAGTAATTGTGGCAGGATGGGCTATTGTCCCTCCTATTTTCGTAATTTACGGTTTGGCCAATGGACTGTGACCATGGGTCTATAAGGGTGTAGGACCGGCGTAGAATCATGAATGAATGAATATGAACAAGAACCACGATTCTTCCATTCTGAACGCAATGAACACATTTCTGCTAAATTTATTTAAATTCGCAAACCGTGACTCTGTCTAATAATTAACCAGCTCAGCTCCAGAAAGTCTGGAATAGAGGGCCTTTGACACGTTTTATTGGTCCTCCGAGCAATACCAGAACACTCCACACATTCCTCCAGCCTCAAAGAGAGGAGTATCTCCTCAACCCCTCCTTTCTGCGCTGGCAGGAATGCCAGCTGGACGAGGGACAAGCTCCTTCCTTCACCTAGCACACACACACATACACGGATTATCCCATAAAACCCCCTTTAACCCTCTGGGGACCAAAAACACTCTGGCGCGTTTTGGCAGATTTTTTTCACATAGCAGAAAAATAGACTTAAAGTACTCCCATAATTTCTGGTCATACAGAGTTAAGAATTATGAGAAAATAAACTGTTAAATGTCTACTTTTTATGTGCCCACTTATGTGCCCACTTATGTACTTATGTGCCCACATACAATCGAAATAAAATATTGTGCTTTTGTAAAATAAAAAAAATAAACAGGGTGTGCGTTCTGCCTCTCCGTCTCCGTGAACTTAGTTTATGGAGCACGTCTCTAAACTTAAACAAAACTCAATGAATACTATTCACCCAGCCTTAAGCAATATATCTTTTAAATCATTAAATTATCTGATTCATAGAAAATTGTAAAAATACAGCAGCCGCACACTCAAACACTGTGCAAGATCAATTTATTGGAAAGCTTTCGGTCTTGCGACCTTCTTCAGGCATACAAACAAAGTGAATGTGGCCATACAAAAAGGCCCTTGTCAATCACCTCTCCTGATTGCATAATGCCAGACACCTGTGTTAAGATGGCTAAGGCTAGAGGGATAGGGAACATGGGAAATGTAGTTCAACATAGCCTATGTCAAATATAGTCTTAGGCACAGGGTCTACAGAAAACAAAACACATGAAATACATAAAGATTTCAAATAAAAATATACAAAAAATGTTTTACAAAGAAATGTTTAACAAAAACATTTCATTACACTACATCAACACCCTATTCCATGTGAATATCAGGTTATGGCCATCATAAAACATGGAGATAGTCTATAGTAATGAAATTTAAAGAAACACACTCATATCAAAATCCTCATTAAAGGGTTAGTTCACCCAAAAATGAAAATTAAGTCATTAATTACTCACCCCCATGCTGTACCAACCCCGTAAGACCTTCGTTCATCTTCGGAACACAAATGAAGATATTTTTGATTAAATCTGAGAGGTACATCACTGCTACATCGGCTGCCTAAGGGAATGAAACTTGACGGCCCAGAAAGTCATTAAAGAAAATGTTTAAATATTTAATGTGCCTACAGTGGCTCCACTATAAGTTTATCAAGCGACGAGAATACTTTTTGTGCGGAAAAAAACAAAAATAACGACTTTATTCGACCATCTCTTCTCTTCTGTGTCTTTCTCCTAAGCTGTTGACATAGTGTAACTGCGCAGCGCGTCTGTGTTATACATCACACGTAGGCTCACTATTGGCCGACGCTGGTCATGTGTGTGATGCGTGTGACGTTCAACCAGAAGCGTTGCGCAATAACAATGCGTGAAATCTCCAGGTCCAAAGAGAATACTTGAATAGAGTAGCTATTTTTGTTTGTTTTTTACGCTCAAAAAGTATTCTCGTAGCTCGATAAACTTAAGATCTAGCCACTGTAGTCAGTTGGACTCTTTTAACGATTTCTTTAATGACTTTCTGGGCCGTCAAGTTTCATTCCCTTAGGCAGCCGATGTAGCAGTGATGTACCTCTCAGATTTAATCAAAAATATCTTCATTTGTGTTCCGAAGATGAACGAAGGTCTTACGGGGTTGGTACAGCATAGGGGTGAGTAATTAATGACTTAATTTTCATTTTTGGGTGAACTAACCCTTTAAGGCCCAGTGGTTGTAGAGCTTCTAACATATAGATCCAATATAGCTCTTTCTGACATCGCCTGTCTACAACCCCCTCTCTGAGAAGTAACCTGTTCTATTCCCTGAAACCTGTAGCCTGGCTAACGCCAGACCCAATTCTCGTTGAGACTTGGGTCTGGGAACCACATGTAAATTTTCTCGTATTTGAGGCGTGGTTTACGAATGCCCGGCGCTGTTTATTGGGTGCTAATGTAGCAGATCCAGTTCTGTACATAAGGAATTCCACACAGCAGACAGCAGGATGTCTTCAAAACGACTGTATTTATTGACCCTGGAAACATATGGGACAACTTGATCACAATACTACCCCGTTGCGCCAACCTCTTTCCACGTTATACACTCGTCAGCGTCCATTTGCGTTCTCAAACTGATGTAACTCACTTGTATACATGTTTAACATTATATAATATCCCACACTTTAAAGCAAATAAAGAATTACTGTTGTTAAAGAGAAAAATAAAGTAATAGAATGGCTGGATGTGTACTCTTTAAACATATCAGTAATAACATAAGAATAATGTTTGTGCAGATCGACAAACAAATATCCCCTCAAAACATCAGGCACATTTACATTTTACTCTATATAATCGCAAGGCCAGCGTAATAGATGGAAGTTAAACAATATAATGTATTACAGAATGAGAAATGAAGCTAGAATACATCTGTTCAAAGACACAATCCACATATACATTACAGACCCAAATTAGATCACTTTATACTGGTTAAATTGAAGAATTGAACATACCTGGAAACATATGGGACAACTTGATCACAATACTACCCCGTTGCGCCAACCTCTTTCCACGTTATACACTGTACACAAATCACTAATCAGTTAGCTCCATGTGCGTCAGATAAAACTCACATAAAACTCACAATACACAACATACATGTGTATAATCAATTCAGTAACACATTGTGCTTAATATTTAATGAACTTGAACCGAATGAACACTTTTAAACAACAATATTAAGTGGAAAGTGTGAGAAGAAAAAAAGTGTGTCTTGCCTCGTCAGCGTCCATTTGCGTTCTGAAGCTGACGCAACTCACGCACCCTCTAGAGGCATAGCGCGCAACACAGATAAGCGTCCCACTAAACAAAACACCTTAGTTGATAGTTCCCAACCACAACAACATTAAATGACTCTCTATTTAATACAAAATGAAACTAAAAGTCTTTTACTTAATAGGAAAATGGTTTTGGGAAGTTCATCATATAAAAATAAAATACAAATAATATTTCTCTCTTCCCAACTTGTTACATTCACCCCCCTGAACTTCACAAACCTAGTGTAATACTAGTGACTAATCGACACTGGGGATGTGATCAACCTCTGACAAAATCACAGTATCTGTACGCAACAACCATGTTACCCAACTCACTGGGAGAGTGACAAAAGAAAGTTGGCCAGACTCTCAAGTGTCCACCCGCAAAAAGAAGTGCCATAAACACTACCTCAAAGATACTCAAATGGTCACAACTAATATTTTACCCCAGATTAATAATTCTGACAGGGGAACTCAACTCCCACTTAAGAAGCTTTTGACCATAAAAGGCTAAGCGAAGGGCTACGTAGGAGGGTTTTCTGGGTCATAATTTGAATCAGTCTATTAACTGGTTTTATTAATCTTCCAGCCCTTGTTCTTACTGTTCGAGCCATTTCAGATGAAGGCTGAACTACTGCTTCTGGAACTCCGTCAGGTGGTATTGACTCTTCCATGTCACGTTCAACTTCCTCAACATTCATATCAGAGGGGCCAGATGCAGAACTCTGAACTTCTCCCCAACTCTCACTTTCTACATCTGTTCCATCAAGGACATGCTCTGATACTGGTCCGAAACTTGGATCTCTGGTCTCCTCATCCATTGAGGGACTCGGTGGACAAGCTGGAGAATGAGCTGCTCCATCAGAAGGGTCAGATTCGGAACCCTGAATTCTACCCTGACTCTCTATCCTTTCAACGTCAGTTCCATCAAGGACATGCTCTGATACTGGTCCAAAACTTAGATCTCTGGTTTCCTCTTCAGAAGCTGGAGAATGAACTGCTTCATCAATCTCATCACCAGCATCCTCTAATTCATTTACAGATGTGTCGACCATAGAGTCAGCAGTCTCAAAGTCCGACCCGGAGTCATCGAAAGCCGGTTCAACACAATCCTCCCTCTCGTCAACAGGTAAGAAGTTTGCACGTAAAAGTAAGTTCCTGTGAACCACCTTCTCCTGATTGGTTCTGGTGTTCCTTACACAGAAAGTATGACACCTTGTATCTACAGATACCACAACATGCAAGGTTGAGTCCCACTTGTCAGCCAGTTTGCGTCGTCCACGCTCTCCTTTATTAGCGAGCAACACATAGTCTCCTTCCGCAATGTCTCGGCCTTTGACGTTTTTGTTGTAATGCTCAGTTTGCCGTTGTTGACTCGCAGTGTTGTTGGCCTGAGCAAGTAACATCGCCTCCTTGAGATCGTCCTTCATTTTTTCCACATACTGGTCATAGTCTGTGACTTTGTTATTGCGATCTATATTTTGGAACATCAAATCAACAGGCAATCTGGGAATTCGACCATACATGAGGAAAAACGGGGCAAAGCCAGTTGACTCATGGGCCGTACAGTTGTAAGCGAACGTCAGGGTTTGCAGCATTTGCGGCCAGTTCTGTTTGGCTCTCGGAGGCAATGCCCTGATCATATTACCCAAGGTGCGATTGAACCTCTCGACTTGGCCGTTGCCCATCGGATGATATGCCGTGGTTCGTGACTTCTGGATGCCAGCAATCTGTACCAGTTCCTTGATCAACCTGCTTTCAAAGTTCGCTCCTTGGTCTGAGTGGATTCTTTGTGGAAATCCATAAACACAAAAGAACTTGTCCCATAATTGACGAGCGACTTGAGATGCTGACTGGTTCCTGCACGGAAACGCATTAGCCATTTTCGTGAAGTGGTCCGTTACCACAAGCACATCAACGCTCTTGCCAGAAGAATCCTCAGCAGACCAGAAGTCTATACAGACTAATTCTAGTGGACTGACGGTTCGGATGCTCTCTAAAGGGGCCCTCCCTTCTGGTTCGGGGGTTTTGCTGACCACACAACGTTGACAGCATCTCACATACTCACGGGTGTTAGTTTCCAGTCCAACCCAAGAAAATCTCTGTCTAGCCAAAGATAACGTTCTTCCTTGACCTTGATGGCCTGCATCGTCGTGGATGCCTCGCAAGACTTCACTGACCAGTGAATCAGGAACTATAAACTGAAAATGTGTAGACTTAGTCACTGGATCCTTGCAGATACGGTACAGGATGCCATCCAGCAGCTTTAATCGGTCCCATTGTTTCAACAGTTTCAAGGCCTTGTAAGGTTCCTTAGCCCTCTCTCTCCGAGACGGTCTCTTACCTCGGCACACATAGAAGAGAACTCTAGAAAGCATGCTGTCACCTTCTTGCTTCTCTCGAAGCTCTTCCAGTGAGTAGACAGGTAAGGGGTTCTGACCAGCAGGCATCATCCGTTGGGTTTCTTGAGCAAGCCAGGAAAGGACTCTCCCCTCTGCTCCCACATCCCAATTTGCATGAGCATCAAGGATAGCAGAGACCTGATCAGAAGACAAAGAACACTGCTCCAATGAATTTCCAACACATTGGCTATTCGCGCTGAGCCTGAAGGAATCCTGTACGGTGTCCTTCCTTATCTGTTTAGACTGTTCAAGCAAAATGTCGTAAGGTTCTGCCACTAATCTATGACTCACAAGACTGGGAACAAACGGCTGACGGCTCAGAGCGTCGGCAACCACATTCTTGGTGCCAGGTATGTACTGGATGTCGAAGGTGTACGGGGCCAACTTAGCTACCCACCTCTGTTCACACGCGTCTAATTTTGGCTTTGTTAAAATGTAGGTCAATGGATTATTGTCCGTCCAGACTGTGAAAGTATGTCCCTTCAGCCAATGGCTAAATTTATCACAGACGGACCATTTCAACGCCAGAAACTCAAGACGATGTGCAGGGTAGTTGGACTGAGCTTTCGTAAGAGCCTTACTTGCAAAGGCAACAGGTCGTGCCTTGGACTCTCCTTCAAGGACTTGAGACAATACTGCCCCAATACCGTCCAAGGAGGCATCTGTAGAGAGGATGAATGGCCGGGTGAAATCCGGGTGTGCCAACACTACCGAGCCCACAAGAGCTGACTTAAGCTGTTCAAAGGACAGGGCACATTCTCTAGTCCAATCTGACGAGCTAAGTTTCCTAAAAACGGCACCACCCCTTGAGAATCCCTTTTTCCCTTTGGTTGCAGCAGTTAGCGTGAAGAGCGGTTTGGCGATGCTGGAACAGTTGGGGATGAACCGTTGGTAATACATGACCATACCCAAAAAGGACTTGATCTTTTTTTGGGAAGGTGAGATCCCATCATCCATCATGAGATCCTTTTCAGTGACCGCTGTAATGGCAGCAATTTTGTCGGGATCAGTTGCGACTCCATGTTCATTCACAACATGACCGAGGAACCTGACGCTCCTTCTAAGGAAATGGCATTTCTTTGGCGCCAACTTCAACCCGTAAGCACTCAATCTCTCGAAGACCATCTCCAACCTTTCCAAAGCCTTTTCTTCATTGGGAGCTACCACCAGAAGATCATCCAAATAACAAAGCAATGTAAGAAAGTTTTGGTCGCCGAATATACTCATCATAAGCCGCATGAAACTCGCTGGGCTGTTACACAGTCCCTGTGGAAGACGATTGAACTCGTAGAGCCCTAGAGGTGTGGTAAAGGCTGTAAGTTTCTTGTCTTCCTCACACATCGAGATGTTGTAGAAGCCAGACGTAAGATCCATTGCGCTGAACAATGCATTCCCTCCCAGAGCAGCAAGACAATCGGCTTGATGAGGAAGAGGGTGTGCATCCTTAACAGTGCGTGAATTCAGCCAACGGTAATCTACGCAGATACGGAGGTCTCCACTCTTCTTCCACACGAGAACCAATGGGGAGGCCCACTCGCTGCTGGATTTACGAATGAGATCACGCTCTTCCATCTCTGACAGTACCTGCCGTAACTTCTGATAATGCCCTGGTGGCACACGTCGATAAGGTAAACGGAAAGGCCGGTGGTCAGACAGATGGATGCGATGCACAAAGTCTTTAGCTCTCCCGCAGTCTAGTTTGTGCTTTGAGAATACATGTTCATACTTCTGGACCAAGCGCAGTAACTGACTTTTCCATTGAAGTGACGTTTCGCAAGAATCAATGTCTAAATCACTCAACCCCATTTTCTGTAAGATGTTCTGGAAGTCTGGGTTGTGTGATCCGTCGTGCACAGTTTGACTCTGGGCTTTAACAGTCTCAAAGGGTCGTACCCCATCCATTTCCAAATCTTTCAACGCCACACATGGGGAAACATTGACTACTTTAGAATTTCTCTTCAAAGTGATGGGCTTGTCGGTAGGGTTAAGCATCTTTACTGGCACCCACCTATCAGCAGTCATAGAAACCACCACACGTCCCACGATGACATCCTTCTTATGGGTTGGTGACCTAGTTGGCTCAATCAACACTGCACTGCCTTCTGATATAGGTGTTGTAGGAGGTAGCTTGGCCCACACCAGGTGCTCCTGCCTTGGCAGCAACGTGACGGCTTGAACCAGTTTGGCCGTGCCAATGATGTCAGGCATCTCATCACCTCTCCATCTGTTAAGACCAGAAAGTACATTAAGGAACTGCTCAACCTCTGCATCTTTCGTTGATTCAGGCCTATTTACAACACGCCAGTATGTGGGTTTCTGCTTAAACTGGCTCAAGATGAATTTAAGGACGTTGGTGCCCAGTATCAAATCATCCCGTTGTCCTGTAACGACCAGCGTTGGTACACTGACTTCATACTCATATACTCTCATCTTCAGCTGATATATACATTTCGGCGCAACCTGAACACCACCACATCCAACCAGCATAATGTTGGCCTGCATATCACACTGATCCAGAGACATACCTGTGTCCAATAAGCGAGATTCTGCAAATTCACTGATGGTGCAAGCCATAGAGCCACTGTCTAACAATGCTCTCAAAGGAATGCTATCATTGACTAGGACGTCAGTATAGAAAAGACTGTCTGCACGTGCCAACTGCGTCACATTCTGAAACAGAACCACATTATCACTTGCAACTGTCTGACGAGTTGACTCATATACATTTAACGCATCATCTTGAAGGGTCTGAACTTCTTCACCCACACTATCCCCTCCCAAGTGCAGGTGTGTCAGTTTCCCTGAATCTGGGAGCGGCTCCCAAACTCAGCACTTTTCTTAGGACAATCTCTGCGTTGGTGACCGACTTCGAAGCAGTTTAGACATCTTTTCTCAGACATGCAGTGTGACCTTGTGGAATGGGTTCTCTCACCACAAACACGACATCTAGATGGACGAGACCAAGAAGGGATTTGCGGTCTATCAGGAGCAGCCTGTGCATTAGTGCGGTCAAGCACCCTTTCCAGCATGCTGAGCACTCGCTCTAATGTACCCGTGTCAGTCAAGGCCGTGTGTGGAGGCACTGTGGCGATCTCAGTCTTTGTGGTATGGGTACTGGGGATGCACGCTGCTGAGTTAAATGCAGTGTTGTCCACAGTAGTGGTCTCTGTGTGGCTGACAGCGGCAGTTGCTACTTGGAACGAATTTCCAGGGAGAGAGTAAGGATGTGATTTCTTCGTTCTCAGCTCCCTTTGATGCTCATCAATTGCTTCTTGCACCTCTGCTGATGACCACTTCGTGATAGGCTTGTACCTGAACACACTAGAAAGTTCAACATTAGGGCAGTTTCTAATGAACATCATTGCAATTTCCTGTGAAATGTTCTTCATTTGACTGCCCTGTTTCTGCAGGTGATTATCAGCGATTTCGGCCGCATTATTGAGACGGACCCAATAGTCGACAGGGCTTTCTTTGGCATATGGCATAGTAGAGTAGAAGTCTGCCAGTGGAAGACAAGACTCTGGGCTCTCACTGAAATAGCGTAAGAGCATTTTGTAAATGGTTTCAGGGGTAACAACCATGTCAGGCGAGTGATTACTTTTTAGCCCAACTTTTACAATGTTTTTAGCTCTACCCAAAAGTTGGTTCAGAACCTCATTGGCATGCTCCGCTTTCGGGCGATCACACTTCTGTAAGTAAACCTCCATCAGAGGTGTATAAAGTACTCAAAATTGTTACTCAAGTGGAAGTACAAGTACTGAGGGAAAATTTTACTCAATTACAAGTAAAAGTATCTGGCCAGAATTGTACTTGACTAAAAGTAAAAAAGTACCACATTAAATTTGTACTTGAGTATTAAAGAAGTAAAAGTAACAGCAAGAATGAAAACTAGAGATTCCCGTTTAAGCTTTTAATATCTTAAAAAATAAAGTGAATGAACCACATACAAGGTTTTATCCTGCTTTAGAACTGTATTTAGTTATCAAACTTTAAGAAATGCCAGTACACAACATGCTACTCAAAGTTGTAAAACCTTGCATTTAAGTTAAAGGATTAGTTCACTTTTAAAAAACTTTTGCTGATAATTTACTCACCCCCATGTCATCCAAGATGTCCACGTCTTTCTTTCTTCAGTCGAAAAGAAATTAAGGTTTTTGATGAAAAGATTCCAGGATTTTTCTCCATATAATGGACTTCAATGGGACCCAAACATGTTTCAAGGTCCAAATGAGAGTTTCAGTGCAGCTTCAAAGGGCTTTAAACCAGACGTGACGTCACGTAATACGCAATTACGTTGAAAAGGTCGCGCTTCTGTCCTGACGAAAATGTTCTTTTAGCCTTTTTAATATTAAAACACCCAGGATAGGCACACGAAATGGGCATTTTAAATGATAAACTGACACAAAGACATTTGAATATGTGTATATGGTCCTGCTTCCTCACATTTGTAAACACTGACTCGGTACTTCCGCCTACGCGTGACCTTTTCAACGTAATTGTGTATTACGTGACGTCACAAACGTGCATCACAGAACAGAGCAAGGCGAGCATATGTGCTTTTAAAACTTAAACTTTTTGATTTATTTTTTAAATGACGATGGTTTGGCTAGATAAGACCCTTATTCATCGTCTGGTATCGTTTAAAGCCCTTTGAAGCTGCACTGAAACTGTCATTTGGACCTTGAACCGTTTGGGTCCCATTGGCAGAATAAATAACATTTAAATTAAACTGGGCATCAGCGCAATTCAATTAGTTTGGTAATAGCAAGGGAAAATAGAATGAAGTGATCTCCAAAAAAGAAGTACTTTTTGATTGTAAATTAAATTGTAAGGAGTAAAAAGTACTTTTTTTTCTTAAAAAATGTAATTAAGTAAAAGTAAAAGTATTGATTTTTAATTGTACTCAAGTAAAGTAAAAATCCCCCAAAATAGTACTTAAGTACAGTAATCAAGTAAAATTACTCAAGTACTTTACACCTCTGACCTCCATTAACTCTATCCACTCATGAACAGTATGTTTATCCGTACCATCACCACGGAAAATAGGAGGGCCCCTATTGTCAGAACGTACGATCAGATTCAACCTGGATAAGTCCAGTGTAGTGCTAGCTAGATCACTTTTAGCTGGCTCAGGGGCAGTCTGATGCCCCAGAGCAGAAGGACTACGATCAGCTAAGAGCCGGTCTAAAATACTGTCGCCAATCTGGCTACCAAGCTCCTCAAGTAGCTCCGTAATCTGCAAACGAGAATCATCACAGATTGGGGCAGGTGTAAAAGATGAAGCACCAGCGTTGACTCTTTCTTCCATTCGTGAAGAGCCTAAATTGATATCGCCAATTTGCTCGTTTTCTTTACGTCTCACAACACCATCTGAGCTGATGAAACCTCTACCCCTCCCCAAGACTGGTGTAGACATTTTGTACATCTCACTATCCATACTGGTCACTAGCATATAACAGAATAAATTTATTAAATCTCTTAGTGATTCAATGTCTTAGTGATTCAATGTCTTAGTGATTCAATGTCTTAGTGATTCAATGTCTTAGTGATTCAATGTCTGAGCCGAAAGTCAATGTTAAGACCGTACGAGAATCTGAATATGACTGAAAAAAGGAAAGTTCATTAGCTGACACTGGAAGGCAGGACTCAATCCACGGCTTGACACCTGGCAGAAGACTGCGGTTGGCTTTCAGAATCCAGGGAAGTCACAGCAACAGTTCCACGCAGACGAACAACACCCGGCGATCGGCAGTGGCTGATCAGATGTATCCAAGAAGGTCACGGCACCAGTTTTATGTAGCAGATCCAGTTCTGTACATAAGGAATTCCACACAGCAGACAGCAGGATGTCTTCAAAACGACTGTATTTATTGACCCTGGAAACATATGGGACAACTTGATCACAATACTACCCCGTTGCGCCAACCTCTTTCCACGTTATACACTCGTCAGCGTCCATTTGCGTTCTCAAACTGATGTAACTCACTTGTATACATGTTTAACATTATATAATATCCCACACTTTAAAGCAAATAAAGAATTACTGTTGTTAAAGAAAAAAATAAAGTAATAGAATGGCTGGATGTGTACTCTTTAAACATATCAGTAATAACATAAGAATAATGTTTGTGCAGATCGACAAACAAATATCCCCTCAAAACATCAGGCACATTTACATTTTACTCTATATAATCGCAAGGCCAGCGTAATAGATGGAAGTTAAACAATATAATGTATTACAGAATGAGAAATGAAGCTAGAATACATCTGTTCAAAGACAAAATCCACATATACATTACAGACCCAAATTAGATCACTTTATACTGGTTAAATTGAAGAATTGAACATACCTGGAAACATATGGGACAACTTGATCACAATACTACCCCGTTGCGCCAACCTCTTTCCACGTTATACACTGTACACAAATCACTAATCAGTTAGCTCCATGTGCGTCAGATAAAACTCACATAAAACTCACAATACACAACATACATGTGTATAATCGATTCAGTAACACATTGTGCTTAATATTTAATGAACTTGAACCGAATGAACACTTTTAAACAACAATATTAAGTGGAAAGTGTGAGAAGAAAAAAAGTGCGTCTTGCCTCGTCAGCGTCCATTTGCGTTCTGAAGCTGACGCAACTCACGCACCCTCTAGAGGCATAGCGCGCAACACAGATAAGCGTCCCACTAAACAAAACACCTTAGTTGATAGTTCCCAACCACAACAACATTAAATGACTCTCTATTTAATACAAAATGAAACTAAAAGTCTTTTACTTAATAGGAAAATGGTTTTGGGAAGTTCATCATATAAAAATAAAATACAAATAATATTTCTCTCTTCCCAACTTGTTACACTAAGAATGTCTATCAAATGCTCATAGCCAACATATGTCGTCATCGTCTTGCTGTTCCCTCCCCGTTCTGTGATCCCGTTCTGTGATTGGTTCCCTAAATGAGGCGAAAAATCTGGCCATGGTATCCAGACTGCCTTTCAGCGTGAATTGAATCGCGCTGCGGTAAGGCAGTATGGGGAAACCCAGGCTATGAAACCTGAGGGAGGATAGAGGATGTGAGTGGTTATTAAAGTGGTCGTCTTATTGAACTTCTGTGTTCGCTGATTCTTTGCTTCAGAGGGCAAATAGTTGAATGATCTGATTCAAAACTAAAATAAATATTCTCCGTTTATGTCATCTATATAAAAAAGGGAGACGTGTCAGCCGTTCTAATTATCTTTCTCTCAGCTCATTATTTTCCTAATGTGACGCCCGCACTATTCAAACGCTAATGATCTGAAGCAACACATTGAGACGCCCATATAAACTCTGTAAACACACTATATTTTTTAGTCAGATTAATCTACTGTCGTCTTGTGCTGCTGTATGAGGAACAATCCTGGGATTACTTCAGAACAAGTGCTGGGTTATTTTCACTTCGAGGAGGAGCAACATATCCAGCTGAGAAGTGTGTAAGTGTTTTATTCTTGTGCTTTGTTCTAATCGCGATATAGAATAACGTTAGTGTCTATAAAAGCAAAAATAGCATACTTTTTAAATTTGAATCATGTTTCTGTGTGTGTGTGTGTGTGTGTGTGTGTGTGTGTGTGTGTGTGTGTGTGTGTGTGTGTGTGTTACGCACTGTTATAGACGAAATAAAAGACAACATTTCGTTGACTAGTTTTGGATAGAGTACTCTAAAATAGACCTCAAATAAGCTTTTGTTCGGAGTTTCTGCTCATATGTTAAATACAGTATGTTTTGTCAATAAACTAATCAACTAAGATGTTATAGTGTTTGTTTCAATGCAAGCTATATTAAAATAATGAATCCTCAACTTTGAAATATGTATGATCACATGTATTGGCCAACTAAGACATTTATGGAAAAAGACTATTTTCTTTTCAATATGTTTCCAGGTATGACTAAAAATGTGCTTTTGACTTTCATTTATATATATATATATATATATATATATATATATATATATATATATATATATATATATATATATATATATATATATATATATATATATATGTGTGTGTGTGTGTGTGTGTGTGTGTGTGTGTGTGTGTGTGTGTGTGTGTATGTATGTATGTATGTATGTGTGTGTGTGTATATATATATATATATATATATATATATATATATATATATATATATATATATATATATATATATATTAGGGGTGTTCACAAACGGTTAAAAAAATTCACGGTTCGGTTCGATACAATACACTTGTGTCACGGTTTGGTACGGTACGGTTCGGTACGTTTTCAATGCAGCAAAAAGAAAGAAATACCAGAGAAATTTCCTTGATTTTTTTATTTATTTATGATATTTTTATAAGAATTAACATCATAAAGTATGATATATATTTTTTTACTTTGAGCAATGATGGAGCTATACTTGACTTTTCTTAGGAGCATATAAAACAAAACAGCTCCTTGGACAAAATTAAATGTTATATTGTAGTAGTAAACAAAGGTTTATTTTAGTTCAGATTAATCCGACGTATTAGTCCGACGTAATGTTACTCTAAAGCATTATAGCCTACTATTCCTGCCAAACGTCCATGGTTACAGTGAGTGTTACTACAGTAAATCCATGGTGAATGTTGCTGATCTGTGGACACTGAATAGTTCATTCATGGCACAATGTTTCTTCCTGGTTTCCACGTCAGCGCGGTTTGATCCGTTAATAACAGAGAAATGTGAATGTTTCTCACTAGATCTCGCAGCGATGTTATTACTTCAGGTTCAATAGTGAATTCAAATGCTTTCTTTACTGGATGTCTCAGCGCTGTGTAGTAACAGAGATCGGCTCGCGCTGCATTGGTCCAAATTGATAAACAGTCCGTAAACCACATAATAACGAGTAGCTCAGTTTCGTTCAGCTTACATTACATTTGCCATTTGATGTTAGGCAATGTTGTGGTCGCACCAGCATCTCGAGTGCGCTTGCCACGCGCAACGCGCGACGTACGCCTACATTTAAAACAACAAAATTTTGGTCGGCAGGAAAAATGGTCCAACGAACTGTTCGGTTTGAAAATGCGTACCGAAAACTGAACCGAAAGCCTCGTACCGAATGGTTTGATACAAATACGCGTATCGTTACACCCCTAATATATATACATACATATATTGTCCTTGCATTCTTTGGGGTCCTTGCATTTTTTCTCACACCTGAATGAAAGGCTCATTATTATGCAGGGTCTTTGTCTTCTCAGGTGTGAACCAACTAATTATTCACAAGGGGGCTGGGCCGTTGACGTCCATTCGCATATTGCCTTGGCAAACAAAAAAATTTTTTTCACAATTTTAATCAATCTATTGTGTTATGTGAATGATTAGGCAGGATGATTTTCCGATCATTTTGAAGCAAAAACTCTAGGCGACAACTTCCATTAGTCAAAAGTCTTGTGGACACATATTCAATATGTGTTTTGTGGCCTTATTTCAGAAACTTTTAGTTTTAGTTTTTTCAATAACCATGCATAAATAATATTCTCTCAAAAATACAAACATGTACATGTTGCTCACATATTATGGTAGCCCCGTTTGTGCTATATAGAGTGAATTTACACCTTTGCCATTAACATGTTTATAAATAACTGAAAAAAGCATAAATGTCAGTGCATGTCAAAACATCCCAAGGGCCTCAAAAACCCCTTGGTCCCCAGAGGGTTAAAGGTCCCCTGATATGAAATTTTTACTTTCTGAGGTTTTTAAACATTAATATTAGTTCCCCTAGCCTGTATTTGGTCCCCTCGTGTCTAGAATTTTCAATCGGTGAAAATCCAGCTTTGGCTATGTTTCTCTTCTCTGCAGCTCAGATGCGCTGATCTTAACATCATAAGGAGGAAAGGTTACCTCCCCTTTCTCTGCTTTGCCCGCCCAGAGAATTTGGCTCGCCCATGAGAAAATGAGCTAGGAAGTACGAACGCGATTTGAGTTTTTCCTCGAGAGATATAATGGCTTGCAAACGAGCGAAGCATGGCAGTTGATCAATGTTCGGATGTACAAATGAACACAAAAGTATTTTTTAGTTCCTTCATCCGAGCCTCTGAAGAAACAATGAATTAATTTTATTTTCTCTGGAAATGCACCGACACAACTTCCCAAAGTTTTGGATGGTCCAAACATTTCACCGACGACTGTTTCCTCAACTTGGGCCAATACAGAGCTGGCCTCGATGAACGTCTGAAAATAAATCGATCGAGCTACCAAGCAACAATTCAAGTTCAAGCTCAGACAGGTAATCTTTCTCTCAAAATCATTCAATACTGTTTATGCATCAGTAAGTCAAGCCAGTGACTAAAATATCAACTTCACATCGTTTCTTTTAGTAGGATGAAAATAATCTTATTTAAATTGTGAACAAATTATACATAGAAAACAATCAAAGAACAATCTTTCCACACAGCGAGTTTATCTGGACAACTCGTTATGAAATCAATGACGTTACACTGCACAACAAAGCTCTTATTGTATGTACATCATCGTGTTTGCATTGGTGAAAGCATTAGAGAGAGTGCAGAAGCTGCGTTGCAATAATACTATCTTCAGTCTCGCGATCAACAGACTGTCATCTGCTTGCTCAATGCTCATCACGGCAACATTTTATGTGATGGGAATAGATCTAAATACTTTAAAAACTTCTCACGATTCGTTAATCTCGATAGCTGTATTAGTAAAAACGTATAATAGCTCAGTCCCTCCAGGATTTCGCGATGTCGCGATCGCAACTATTAACGCAACTTCAACAAATCCCCGTGAATTCAGTGCGCGTTGCAATTTTGACCAATCACCGCAACTTTTCTGCAACTTTGACCAATCGTCGCGGTCTCCTGCTAAGCGTCATCAAACTCACTTCTTTGTTTTGTTCAGAAGACGCAGCAGACATGTGTGCTGGGGGGCGCGATCGGACTGTCTGTGTGTGTGTGTGTGTGTGTGTTTGTGTGTGTGTGTGTGTGTGTGCGTGCGTGCGTGCGCACGCGCGATCGGACTGTGTGTGTGTGTGTGAGAGAGAGAGAGAGAGAGAGAGAGAGAGAGAGAGAGAGAGAGAGAGAGAGAGAGAGAGAGAGAGAGACAGATGCGGGGCGCGATCGGAGTGTGTGGTGTGTGTGTGTGTGGGTGGGTGTGTGTGTGTGTGTGTGGCGCGATCGAACAGTGGACACATGAACAAAATGACGTTTATTTTGTTCATGCATGACATTCAAACAGCAAAGTGTTTAGTGTTGTTTCCACGGACTTATCACGTATCTGCTTCTCTTTTGTTTTATATTTAAAGAATTTAGTTTGACCATTTTATTTTCCTTTCTTTTCTTGTGTTTATCACTTGTAATAGGCTACTAACTATCACAGTGCATTAGTTCACCCAGTTCCCGAACTCTCTCAATTCAGATAATTTCACACATAAAAAATAGCTACTCGTTCTATTGTCTGACAAAAATATTAAGGAAATGAGAACCGCTTTATTGGATATTCGGGTATATAATATTATATTATATTACAGTTTTTCTCCATTGGTTTGGCTCATTTCTTGAAACAGAAATTACATTCTCAAAACAACATGGACAAAACTCCAAACCACTTGGCAATTGTTCACAACTGAATTGAATTTCTCATTCATTTCATCAAATTGCAAATGTCTAAGTACATGTCTCAATGTCTCAGTACATCTTTGCAAATGGTTAAGTACAGGTAGCCTACATTTAGCACAATTTCCAAGTGAATAGATCTTGTTGATCTAAACTGATTGTTCATTCTCAGTCTAATGGTTGTTCGCTCCAAAACGTGTCAGCGTCATTTCATTGTATAAGTCATCACATGCACAATAGTCTGTTCAATTGTCAAAGTTAGTCAAGAACATACAGTAATACATGAATACCATATATGAATCCCTTGGAACATTTGATACATTTATTACAGCAATTGACAGTCAGGTGAAACTAGAACTTGACTAAACATTTCACACATCTCAAATGACCAATCAAACAGTATGTTTAGTTTCCTGACAGGTGCTGTCCATGACTGTGAATGCTGCCAAACATATATGTAAAGAGCTTGACCATGCAGGACCAGTACAATTTCTGAACATGGAGGTACCTCTCCAAGAAAAACATTGGAGAACATAAACTATGGAGTAGTTTATTTTCTACAGTATTGATGATACAGTTTACAGTATTCCAGTCACTGTGCAGTGATGCATTAGAACTGTGGTAAAGTTACTGTAAGTAAAACAACAATACAATTACATAGGTAACTCATTCTGTAAGGAATACATAAGGTATTCATTACGAATGGAGAATTCCTTTGAATTCTGTCTAGGATTGGACGACAACCTTGCACGGTTGGCAGAGGAAAACTTCTCAATGAACAACAAGAACAAGAGATCTGTAGCATGGTGATGGCAAATAATGGCATCATATTGAGACAGATCCTCGCTGCAATCCTACAAGACAATGCCATATTCCAAAATGTCAACTCTATAAGCATCTCCACAATAGACCTGATATTGAAGAAGCATCAGATGACAATGAAGTAAATTTACAGGGTACCATTTGAGAGGAACTCTGATACAGTGAAAGAGCTGTGGTACCAGTATGTACATGTAAGTCAGTTACTGGTTGTCCATCATTATAAGCTTTTTACAATCAATCAGTGGTTCCCAAACTTTTTTGGCTTCAGTACCCACTTTACCTGATTTGTGTATCCGGGTAATCCAGGTATGAAAGTATTTGATTTATCTGACGTCAACATTTCACCTATAAACTGCAGCTTACTGTATGATGCAATTATCATTATAATCCTTATTTTGAAGAATATAACATACAATAAGAAAAGGGGTCAAAGAGCTGCAATTAGTGCCTCCCATGTAAATCTATCTAATACTGTGGGTTTTACTGTAACATTTCCGTAAGTCATTGATGATTTTCCCCCTCCCCTTTCTGTCAAATACCCCCTCTGTATATAGGGGTACATGTACCCCAGGTTTGGAACCACTGGAGTAGTGGCCAGTAGTATATTGAACTTGTGGAGAACATTGAACATATGTAATTGTCTGTAACTGTAGTGTATGACTCTTCTGTATGACTGATTTGATGTTTTCTTTTTTTTCAATTTTCATTGTTTTTTGTTTGTGTGTTTATATTACAGTATATTATGCTGTATACATTTTCTTTTTACTCTGATGTATGGAAGTTACTTTATGTGTGTGAATGATAATGGTTACAATTTCCTTGGTAGTATGAGTGCAATGTGTGATGTCAAACCTTGGAGGTTACTCTGACCCTAAAATCCTATTTCTTTTTTTCAGTTTTATACACAATTGTATTCTGTTAGCTAGACAAAAAAAAAAAAACAGTACAGTATTGTCAATGAAGGACTGGGCTAAGACTGAAAGGTGGACATGGGGGATATTTTAATGGTCCTCTGCCATAGTGACAAAACATCTAAACATTTTGACTTGCAGTGCTTACACAATGCCAAAGGGACGAAGCATTTTGGGAGCACTGACTGTTTAAATGAGAAGGAAATTTAGTTTTGACACATGAGTGAACTGTTTTGGGAGAGGTATGAGCTTTTGCAGGTGAACCATGGTGTTGTGCCGAACCATCCACGTTATTTTGGCAAAAGCACCAAGAGTGTTGAAAATGTCCGGTCTGTTTCAAGAAATGAGCCAAAGCAATTGAGAAGGATCTTTGTCATTTTCAAGGCACTGACTCTTTATATGGGAAAGGAATTTAGTTTTGAAGCATGAGTGAACAGTTTTGGGAGAGATATGAGCTTTTGCAAGTGAGCTACAGTGTTGTGCTTAACTGTAAGACTGTTTTGCCAAATGATCTTAGAGTTTTGAGAATGTAATTTCTGTTTCAAGAAATGAGCCAAACCAATGGAGAAAAACTGTAAAATACAGTATTAAACTTTTGATTTTTCCACCATTTAACTTTTGTGGCTAGAAAACAGTATTTTGCACTTTATTAGTAGGCTATATTGGCATCTTTCAACATAAATGCTACTTAATGTTTGTGAGGTTCTGCACATTTACATTTTTGCAGGTGCAGATCTTGTTTTTTTTTAAAAAAGCTTAGTTTGTTAGATTTTGCTGTGTCTTTAAATCGTTTGTTTTGCCTTTATAAGGTTACTAAAGGTTATTAACTGGTTTTGTGCTCATTAACGTGTGTTACAAAGTGAGCACGTTTGTCTCTGAAGTAAATTCTGGACTACAGAGCAGATGGTGAACAGTGTTTTCTGTGGGACATATGTCTCTTTGGGGTGGACTTTGGGCTTTTTTTTCACTTAGTAAACCTATAACATGCACAAAAAAAGATATATAACACCAAAGACGAAAGGGAAAAAAGCCAAAAAGCATAATATGAGTACTTTAAGTAAAAATCTATCTACCTTTGCTGTTTTAACCTAAAAACAAATGCAGAAAAACATCGCAACTTTCATCGCAACTTTTTAGAAAAGCGGCCGCAACATCAGGCATTTTAGGCCGCAACAATCACAAAAAAGGCCCGCGAAATCCTGGAGGGACTGATAGCTGCATTAAAGTAACACTAGGTAACTTTTCAACCTTCATAATATATTTCCAAGTCTCTTGTGATGGTACATCGACTTACAATAGGTTGAATGACACGTCTGCCATAGCCTAACGGGGTCTGTAGCGTTTTTAATCGTACTTTTAAACTTCATGGTTCGGGTAGTAACCCGAGCACAAAAAGAACTACAAAATTCGACTGCTTTACGGCATAGGCTACCTCACTTCCCCCAACACGTCCTCACATGCTGTTTTACTTGTAAGTATTGCTTATATTGTATATCACTCGGACAAGCTTTCACTCGTTGATGTGAGCTAAAAAGCACCTGGCGTTCTTGTTGATGAACAAGTCAACTTGCCTCAAGTTACCTCAGTAACTTAAACATCTTCGGAGGCTAGCTGTGCTTGTTCGATGTCCGACGATTTGTACCGCGTTGTGTTTATTCCCCAATCGAACTCGTGTGACTGTCTGTCACACGTTCTACCGTTCACAGCATTACTTGATAGACAAAAATAGGAGCATCAAACAGAAACAACTCGCTTACGGGGTGTGAGGCGCACATACAATACAGACTGCCGACAGTTATTAACAGGGCGCACGCAGCTCTTAAAGGGGACACACCTTATTTCCACTCGTTACAACTTCCACCCAACTGAACAGGGACCGGTATACAGGGGGAGGGGATCAGGCCGTGAGTGAAGAGACTGCTCTGCGTGAGTGGTATTTACGACAGTAACGTTAAAAACAAGTAGTCCACAGCGACTCTAGGGGTCGTTGTTTGACCAAAACAGAAATCCTACCTAGTGGGGCTTTAAAAGTATTCGAAAGTTTCACATGTAAAAAGTTTCACATTAAAAGTTTCACATGTAATACGTAGATATTTCATATGCAAGCATGTCAGCCAATCACAGCAGTGGCCGGTTACACTGAATCCCACAGCAGACACGCCCATTTTATTACTTTTATATGCCTTTTATTTCTAAATTATGACTATTTTTGATCTAAAAAACATAGACAAACGATAGGTTTACATTGATACCAAACAAAACAGCAAAAACCATAGGAATTACAAAGATACAGCTTAATGCATAATTACACATACTTATGGTTAATTTAATACTACGATAAAACCACATCTATCCCACTATGACGTGGGCAAGCAAATCAACCTAAGAACATATCGAATATATCTTAGTGTGATGACGAACCTTTGTGTTGACGTCATCACCATTTCAGTATGTCTCAAGTGTGTGTTAAATGTTGCTATACTTAGTTTGACAAGTTCATTGTTTAAGCGCTTTATGAACATTTCATTTCTGCATCCCGTGTACAATTAACTATGGACATTTGCAACCCCTCAATTCTTACATTCAGTAACATCACCCAAGTTCAAATTCTTTGATTACCATTAGCACTTGCTGAAGTATAAGAAATTACAAGGAGTCTATGTTTTTACAGACTGTTTATTAGTAATTTTACATGATATAGAGCTGTGGTATTGTGTGTGCTTACCCGTTGATTTCTGCTCTGCTCGTTCCGGTAGCGCGCGTAACCGGAACACGCTTATCATAGCATGGGTCATACCATTTCCCACAACTGGGGGGAGGCAGTATAGGTGTGGAGGGAAATGTTTGTTCTGTTTAAGGTATGTTTCTTATGGTAACATTACTTTGTTTAAACAGCACTAATGATATTTATGTGTCTTTGTAAAAGATGTGTTGGTTTTAATGTCATTGTTATCATGGACATTCTTAAGCCAAAGAAAACCCTGTACAAAGGGTACTTCCCAATTTTGTTTGGCGTGAAGTTTGAGTATTTAACCAGAGTGTTCCTGCTATTAGGGAGGGGTTGGTGGTTTGCTCTGTTACAAGAGTGCAACAGTATGTGAGTTATATTGTTGATAGAGAGCTGTATCAGCAATTTTGCCTTTGTGTTTAATGGGCAGAGGTCATAGTGCTGCTTCATTAGCATCCATCATGTATTTTTTTTTTTCTTCTTATTTTGTACTTTGCACGGATTGTTTTTGGATTATTAATAAATTATCTATTTTTGCACCGCTAATCATCTTGTCATGCCATACCTTCCTAACTCCTCTCTAACTCTCGGACTACAGCACCTGACTTAGGACAGTCTCAAGAGCCGTCCTCTTTGACACTTAGTAATGTCTTTATTAAAGGTCCCCTGACATGGGGTTATTTTTATTATTTTATGTTTCCTGGGTTGCCCTTGAGGGAGTCTTCACTGCAGGTTTGGCCCCCGAATATAAATAATGCGATTATGCAAGCGCCCACACACACACACACACACACACACACACACACACACACACACACACACACACACACACACACACACACACACACACACACACACACACACACACACACAAGCTACAGTCAAGCAAACATACACACCATGATACATGTTATACTGTGTATCCATTAGAAGACAACTAATAGACACACAAATATGTTTCTCTGTTCACACCAGAAGAGTAGGTGGCAGTATAGAGTCATACGAGACTATTCACTAGCAGATCCAAGACTGTCATAGTAAGACGAAATACCTGAAGACGTTTACATGACCTCATGTCATTATTTTCCTGCCAATTTGCCACTATTCACACATATTCACTTATATTCACTATTCACCATAACAGTTTAATTTGCTTGTGGCTGGTACTTTGATTTGCCAACTTTAAGTGTCTGGAGCCTGTACCATGATGGTAGTGAAATTCAGGATTACAGTATTAGTTTCAAATTGCCCAAACCAAACCAAACCAAACCAAACCAGGCTTTGTTGGTAACAGCCAAACCAAATCAAATGTTAAGAGTTTAAGGGTCACGAGCCCAACTAAAGCAAACACTGATCACCATAATGGCGGTTTACATTTTTTATTTTCTCCATCAGTGATTCTGCTTGTTAACATCAGGTGTCTTCAATAATGGTCAATCATCACTCAATTATTCACTTAATTATCTCATTAACTTTAACACTCTTGAGTGTTAATTTAACACTCCTATTTTAAAACTTGAACACTCTTGAGTCTGGAGCCATATAAAAGGGAAATAACAGGATGTTTGTGGGCAAGTCATGCTTTATTTGAATAACAGAGGGAAATGGCTTGTTTGATTATCACAGTCACGTGATCACACTGTTCATTTTCCTGCCCGTACTTTCAGTTTGTTTTATTCCAGAGAATGTAGAAGACATCCAAATGACAAACTTCTCAGAAAAATGTCTGGATCTCATACAGCTAAATTAAAATATTAATTAATTCATTTGTAACTTGTAAACATCAGTTACATTCATGTTATTTTATTTTGAAATATTCATAAACATAAAACACATATTAAACAGTAGATTTGGAAGAGGAAGACACATATATAGTTCTTAAGTAAATAAATAACTCTT